>CANXYC010870881.1:0-10614 GCA_948193065.1 Aleurites moluccanus | reverse complement strand
AATTTTGACTGTAAAAGTCAAAATTACTATTTCGGTCAACTTTTAACCCAAATAGAAAAATTTTTACGTTTAAAATTCAAAAATTCACTTTTTATCAAAAATAAATAATTTAAATCATAGAAATATCGATTTCATAAAATTCACATATTTCACGGATCACAAAAATGCAAAAATGACCAAAATACCCCTGGATCGAGAATTTCTCAATTCGGGGTTTCAAGCACAACCAATAGCACATTGAGTCACATAAACATGCATCATGAATTTTATCAACATATGAGTATCAAAATCACATTTATCACTTTAAATAACACGTTAACATGCGATAGCTTAAAATCGCCCCTTAACCCGGTCTAATGCCTAACCTTTACCACTACGGTTTTAACCGAGGTGTTACACTTTCCTTAAATCTTATTTATGTTGGACAATTATGTGAACTTGGTCTTACTTTGCAATTTTCGAATCTTGGTTGTACAGTGCAAGATCTATAAAGGGGGAAGTCCTTAGTACATGGTGTAAAGTGGGATGATTGATTGAGCTTACATCTCTTCATTTGCCAACCAATTTTGTAGCTGCTGCTATGTCTTCTAGTCTTTGGCATTTCTGATTAGGGTATGTTTCAAATTTTAGACTCAATTCCTTAATTTCAAATGGTTATTTAGGAAATGTTATAACTAAACATTTTGATTGTGTTTCTTGTTATTTATTTAAATATCATGCTTTACCTTTTGCTCTTAATAATAACGTTACTCTTGCACCCTTTGATTTAGTCCATTCATATATTTGGGGACCTGCATCACATCCTATTATGGGTGACTCTCGTTATTTTGTCATTTTTGTGGATGATTTTATTCATTATACATAGATTTATATTTTACAAAATAGATCAGAGTTACCTAAAATTTATATTCAGTTTGCTTCCATGATTAAAACTCAGTTCAATTGTCCTTTCAAAATTTTTCGCATAGATAATGCTATGGAATATAAAGATTTTACTTTATCTCAATTTTTATCTCAAAATAGGACAATTGTTCATCGTTCTTGTCCAGGTACATCTCAACAAAATGATCATATTGAACGTAAACATAGACATATCTTGAATATTGTTCGATCCCTTCTTATATCCTCCTCTTGTCCTGAATCATTTTAGGGGGAAGCTGCACTTATAGCTGTTTATATAATAAATCGGCTTCCTACCTCTACTATTGGTAATATCTCTCCTTATGAACATTTCTAGGGTCACCTCCCTGATTATTTCTCTCCATATTTTTGGTAGTATCTTTTTTATTCTTCTTTAGTCTCATGAATATACAAAACTAGAACCTCGGGCTATATTATGTTGTTTCTTAAGATATTGTATTAAACATAAAAGTTATAGATGTTCGAATCCACTATCTTAGTGTCTTCAAGTTTCTCGTCATGTTACATTTTGAGAACATAAAATATTTTCTACTCTGTCATCCTTCAAGGTTCCCTCTATCTCTTCCTTCTTTCTGACAAATCCTTCTATTCTTTTTCCTAATGATGATGATTTTGCAAGTTATCTTAGCTCAAACAATACTGCTCCACCTTCACATGCTCCTGATGATTCTCCATCATTCTTGGATCTTGTTGCCTCCTCTTTACCATCAGATCCATCATCCTCTAGTTCATCTTCTCATCATCGTTCTACTCATGTAAGGCAACCTAATGTTACTCTTCGTGATTATCATTGTTATCATGCTATTATTTCCTTATATGAATCTCACATATATCGTGAGGTTAGTACTAACTCTTTTTGGCAGAAAGCTATGGTGGAAGACCTTTAGGCTTTTCAAACACTCATACTTGGAATTTAGTCAATTTACCACCAAATAAGTCTATTATCGGTTACAAATGGGTCTACAAAATTAAGACTCGAGCAGATGGTTCAATTAAATGTTACAGGGTTAGACTTGTTGCCAAAAGTTTTACATAAGAATATGGGATTGATTATGAAGAAATATTTGCACATGTGGCTTGTATCGCCACTGGTCGCAGCCTTCTCTCTATTTATTATTGTTAAACATTGGTAATTATTTCAGATGGATGTCAAAAATGCATTTCTTAATGGTGATCTCTTTGAAGAAGTATATATGCAACCTCCTCTTGGGTATGATCCTCCTCCTCATAAGGTTTGTCGCCTTTAGAAAGCTCTTTATGGCTTAAAACAAGCACTTCGAGCTTGGTTTGCTAAGTTTAGCTTTACTGTTGGTAAAATTGGGTTTCAATTTCTTATGGTCATGCCTTGTTCATTCGATGAACTGATAGAGGGTGTATTATGTTACTTATTTATGTAGATGATATGATCATAATTAGAGATGATTCGCAGGGTATCAGTAAACTCAAGTTGTTTCTTAGCAAGTAGTTTGAAATGAAAGATCTTGGCAATCTGAGTTATTTTTTTAGTCTTGATGTCTCATCGGACTCAATGAACTATTATTATCTCAAGCAAAATACACCACAGATCTTATTTCTCGTGCTGGTATCACATATGAGAAAATAGCCAGTACTCCCATTGAAGCTAATGCTCATTTTTCTATTATTGATAGCACTTTACTTAGTGATGGCACCCTTTATCTCCAGTTAGTAGGCAATCTTATGTATCTCACTGTTACTCATCTAGACATTACTTATACGATTCATATTGTCAGTCAGTTTATGTTTGCTTCTCGTATGACTCACTTTGTTGTTGTTCTTCATATTCTTCGTTATCTAAAAGATATTTTGTTTTATGGTTTGCATTTTTCTAGTTCATCTTCACTAGAATTGAGAGCATATTCTGATGTTGAATGGGTTGGAGATCCCACTGATCGACGTTTTACTACTGGTTATTATTTCTTTCTTGGTGACTCTCTCATCTCTTGGCGATGTAAAAAATAATATGTAATATCCATATTTAGCACTGAAACTGAGTACTGAGCACTTGTTAACACCACCTCTGAACTCGTCTGACTTTGCTGATTGCTTCATGATATGAGTATTCATCATTTGTCTCCTATACCCTTATATTATGATAATCGTAGTGCTATCCAAATTGCTCACAATGATGTGTTTCATGAGCGCACTAAACACATTGAGAATGATTGTCATTTTGTAAGGCACCATATTCTTCAAAATACTATCAAGCTTATTTTAGTCTCATTTCTTAATCAAGCTATTGACATGTATACTAAAACACATCCGCCTCAATATTTTCATGATCTTGTTGGCAAATTTCAGATGGCTGTTTTCTTACCACTTTTAGTTTGAGGGGATATTAATGTATAAATATTTAAGTATTAATATATAGATTCATGCCTTAATTTTAATCTTATTTTCTCGTTAGAATTATTCTATTTCCTAGTTAGGATTATTCTTCATTTTTATTTTATACATATTGATCTATAAAAATAAGTATTCAACCGATATACAAAACACATTTCAATATAATATTTTATATTTTTTCTCATACATTATCAGAATTCTTATGAAAGAATTATATATTCCAAATATTATGTATATAAATAATAAATTCGATTTATTTTATTTTCTTAATTATTTATATTTATTTAATAATAATTAATTATAATAAAAGTTTAAAAAACTATGATATAAATGTGTAATATAGCAATAAATTAAATTTTTAAGAAGTGATTTAATTTTTATCTATTCTAAAATTATTTTTTTATACTAAAAAATTAAATTTTATAAATTAATTATCACATTTAAAATATAAAATTTTAATAAAATAAAATTTATTTAAATTGAATTCTTGCAAAATATAAATATCCAAGTACTCAGTTGTTTGTAAAATGAAGACTTTACATACTTAGGACAAGGGATTGACATTTGTTAATTCTTAATTATATATTTTCTTTATGTTCTGTCTAAAATAATAAAATATGTTTAAAAAATAAATTTTTTAATTGGATGGGCTATGTTAGTTTGGATCCAAATGTAATAATATTTTTCAAGACTGACATTCTAAATTGTGGGATTCAAGTGGGTTGGAATCGAGCATGACATTAAATTCTTGTCCAAACTCAGAATTTTTTAATTAGTGTTGGATTGGATCTATCTTTAGATATGTGAACTCCTCTACCATGCATACACGTTATCAACATCTTTTAGCATGTTAAATCATTAAATTATTTCTATTTAATTGCTGATTATTGATGATTAATATTTAACTATAATTGTTATGCTAAGTATATATTTTAAATTTTTAATATATTTTGGTAGGTTTATCTTTTGAATTTGATTAAAATTGAAACAACTAGCTCGAGTAATCTCTTTATACATACATTTTTTTTAAATATTTGAGCTTTCATAATTTACATGAAAAATTGACAACAGAATAATTTATATTACTTGTGCACAAATTCAGCAGCATTTGAATAAAAACAAGTTAGAGGTGTTGTAATTTGAAAGTCATTACCATTAACAATAATTAATTTGTTTACTCTATGTTGCTGTTTTGTAGGTTTCCAATACAAATAATTATAGAAAGCAAATGATAAGTAGTAGGCATGGCAATGATTGTGAATAAAAGAACAAAGCATAGCAAGACACCGCATGAAACATAGCAAGAAATCACTTCAGTGACTAAGACAATAATTATATTTTTAATGGTACCTTGATACTCTCTTTGGTTACATCTTAGCCATCCTTTCCATCTTGGAGCCAAACATGCTAAAAAATAACACAAGTAGCAGGAAAAAAAAAAGATGCATTAATTGATTTATATGTTCCATTGAAAGCAAAGTGCAAGTAAAGCATAAAATTCGATAATTATAAGTGAATCGAATGAACTACAGGGTTTTATTCTTTTAATGTTTAGCTTAATATGTGAAAGATTGAAACAAAGAAAAAAGATTTTGGTGCATGATAGGAGAAAGAAAAGGGTGCAAATAACATTAAAGTCATAGGGCACAGTGGCGGTGCCACTCTATGACAAGGTCCCCCCAATTTTTGGATATATATATATATATATATATATATATATATATATATATGATTGATTATTTAGTTTGGATTAATATAATAACAAACATGTAGAATATACAGGATATAATTGAACTAATATAATTGGTCTAATTTGTTAGGTTTTTAATTTTGAATTTATGAAAATTAATGGTATGATAATTACAAAATATATAAATTTAAAAGTCTCAAAGGAAATATTGGCAAACCCAAAAAAAATAATATTGCCCCTAAAAATATAAATGTATAAATATTAATGTGTTCCTCATCTCTTTATTTCTTTACGGTAAAAAAAAATATTATGTCTTTATTATTTTTTCATCTCTTTGTAATAAAAAAAATTATTATATCTTTACATAATTGAGTAATTTGTCTTTAAATTTACAATTATTACTTATTTTGTCTTTTTATTAATATATAATTTGTCAAAAACCAAAAATAAATGTATTCATGAATATATCATAAAATTAATTAATTAATTAAATTATTTATTTTCTTCAACTGTACTTTTTTTATAGATTTTTTACTTGTATATCTTTGACCGTGCGAGTTGTTGTATCTAAATCATATGGGAGTGATTTATAACTCGAAATTTATTTTGTAATTTAAAATTTTTCTTTATTAGTTATTAAGTAGACAATAATTTATACTTTGAATTTTTGCTTTTTTTTTTATTCTTTATTTAAAAAATTATAAATAGAAAAAGAGGAAAAACATAATTCAGAGAAGATTTTTCTTAATGAATTTTTTTATTGAATGATACCACAATGATTGACAACAGAAGAGGGATAATTATATACAGCTCATACACGTAATTAAGTTGAAGGAAATAACAGATATTCCTAAATTAGGTCCTTAAAACTAGTAATTAACAAGAGAAAGAATATTAAACATAGTAAATGACTGATGTTTCCTTTATCAATTAGACTACCATATGTAGGAGAAGTTGTTACTCTTTAAGAATCCTTGACATTAGCCATATTCCTTGAATATGAGCACAATCACCCTTATTTCTCCATAAAATGTGGGATACGCCTTATTACTCCTAAAACTCATTCATTTGAATTAGAGTTGCCAATACCTTCCCGCAAACTAAGCCGGGGCTGAAGGCACAGTTTGGTGCGAAAGTAAGCTAAGGTAGCTTTTGGAACAAACTTAGTAAAGAGATCAGCAACCCGAGTAGTCGAAGAAATATGTTTAGTGACAAGTAGTCCAAGATCAACACGTTCTCGTACAAAATGGTAGTCCAATTCAATATGCTTACTTCATGCATGGAAAACAGGATTTACTGTCATGTGTAGAGCACTGATATTATCACAATAAAGAGTCGGTGCTGAAGGAAGTGGAATGCGGAGATCGCTGAGAATATAAGTTAGCCAGGTAAGCTCAGCAGCAGTATTAGCCATAGCACGGTATTCCGCTTCTGTACTAGAGCGAGAGATAGTGTGTTGCTTCTTAGCACAACATGAAATGATATTGGAGCCAAGAAATGTGCAGTAGCCAGTAGTTGAGTGCCTTATTGTAGGACAGCCCGCCCAGTCAGCATCAGAAAAGGCAGACAATGTGAGAGTAGTAGTAGAGGTAAGATGTAGATCAGTAGAGATCGTGCCTTTGAGGTACCGAAGGATGCGATGGACTAATTTCAGGTGAGCAACCGTAGGAGCATGCATGAATTGAGAAACATAATTAACACTGTAGGATAGGTCCAAACATGTGAGGGTGAGGTACTGGAGAGCTCAAACAATTCGACGATAAAAGCTAGGATCTGCAAAAGGAATCGCCCGTGTAGGAGGTTGGAGCTTGACATCCAGAGGAGTAGACATAGGTTTACAGTCTAGTATGTTGGACCGCTCTAGAATGGTAAGAGCATAGTGTGATTGAGAAAGATGCAGTCCTTCAGACGTAGGAGAGATTTCAACTCCAAGAAAATGATGAACTGGTCCAAGGTCCTTCATGGAGAATTCACGGCTTAAGAGTTGAATAAAAGAAGTGACAATTGCAGTAGAAGATCCTATAAGAAGCATATCATCAATGTATAAAAGTAAAACAAGAACTCCCTGAGTAGAGTGACAAACAAAAATAGAAGGGTTAGCAAGACTACAAAAGAAACCACAAGAAAGAAGAAAAGTACTGAGTCTATCAAACCAAGAAGGGGGTACCTGTTTAAGCCCATATAAAGCACACTGAAGCTTACAAACATGATTCGGCAAGTGAGAATCAGCCATACCTGGAGGTTGTTCCATGAAAATATCTTCAACTATATAACCATGTAAAAACACATTTTTTTACGTCCAATTGTCGAATTGGCCAATGCTTGACAAGGGCAACAGTTAAAATTAGACGAATTGTACCTGGACGGATGCCAGGAGAAAAAGTCTTTGTATAGTTAAGTCCATTGATTTGATGATAACCTTTTGCGACTAAGCGAGCTTTGAGTCGGTCCAATGTACCATCTAGTCGAAGTTTAGTCTTAAAAACCCATTTTGAGCTAATCACATTCATGTTGGAAGTTCGTGGAACTAGTTGCCACGTGTTATTTTGATGAAGTGCAGCAAGTTCATCAAGCATTACAGTTTTCCAGCCTGGGTGAGAGAGAGCTGCTTTAACCGTCTTAGGTTCACGAGGTATAGTGCTAGAAGTGGCAACAGTTAAGGCATATTTAGGATTGGGCTTGACAATTCCATATTGAGACCGAGTAGTCATAGGATGATGAAAAGGGGCAGGACTTGATTGTGGTTCTGAGACTATAGAAGTAGACACAGAGACAGCCATTGGAGGCACAACTGATGCGATCATTGTGTCACTAAGTGGTAAAGAGTGATGAGATTCAGACGAAGGAGTGAATGTGTTACTGGTTGATCTAGATTCATTCAAAGAGGAATCTGATGGCAGTAGATGATCGCATTGTGGAAGAGCTATCACAATAGATGGTAGCGGAGTAGGGGAGTGAGGTAGCGAGGTAAGCTCCTAAAAAGATGTACTCAATTCAAAACTAACACAAGAAGTCAACCAAGAGTCAAAAATATGATGTATGTGAGAGATTGAAGTAGATAAGTTGGATGATTTAAAAGGAAAAAATGTTTCATCAAAAACAACATGTCGAGAAATAATAAACTTACAACTAGGAGGGTGAAAACACTTATATCCTTTGTGTTTCTCACTGTATCCTACAAAAACACACAAGGAAGATTTAGGATCAAACTTTGTATTTTTTGTGTCCCATGTATATGGAAAACTTTTGGAGCCAAACACTCAAAGAGAAGTATAATCAGGATGAGTTCCATGCAATCTGAAGTATGGTGTTTCAAAATGAATAGAGGATGAAGGTAAGCGATTAATAAAGAAAATAGCAATAGAAAAGGCTTCTAACCATAAAAATAAAGGGGCATGACTATGAAATAACATTGTCATACCTAGTTCTCGTATAATACGGTGTCGTCGCTCAACCATACCTGTCTGTTCTAGTGTATAGGGATATGAGATTTGGTGAACAATTCCTGTGGCAAGAAAATGAGATGACAATCGAGAATTAACAAATTATCCCCCACCATCGGAGTGGAAGATTTTAATTTTCTTATTGAATTGGTGCTCAACATATTTTTCAAATGCTAAATAAGCAGCAAAAAAATCTGATTTATTTTTCAAAGGAATGATCCAAGTATATTTTGAGAAATCATCTACCAAACATGCATAGAATCGAAATTTTCCAATAGACAAAACAGGAGCATGGCCCCAAAGATCACAATGTATCTTATCAAAGACATCAGAACTAAAGGGAAGTTTACTTAATTTGCCTAATTGACAACTATCACATAAATGATCTGCCTTTGAAGAGCCTACAACTTCAATAAGTCCTTTATTTTTTAATAACTGAATTGCAAAAAATTATGGATGACCTAAACGTTGATGCCAGATGTCTGTGGTGCCAGATTTGAATCGATAAGGAAAATATGCTTCTGGCTCATTGGACAAGACATATAAATTACCCTTTCGTTTCAATTTTATGAAAGGGTGGCCTGTGTTCCGTGCCTTCATACAAAAATTAGTGTTAGAGAATTCACAATTAACAGGAAATTGAGATGTAAGTTGACTAATAGAAAGTAAATTTTTCTTAAGAGCTGGTACAAAAAGAACATCATCAAGAGGTAGAATATTGCCCTTTTGTTTAATGGAAGAATTACCAATACCTTTTATTGGTAAAGAGGACCCATCTCCAATGATGATGGAGTCAGGTCCACTATATTTATGAACATTGTTTAACATACCTGGCTGTCCAGTCATATGATTTGAAGCGCCGGTATCTGAAGTCCATTCTGTGTCAATGATGGAGTTGTCAAGTGTGAGTGTTGCAAGAGCTTGTGGGAGTTCGTTGTTCTGTTTTGCTTTCTTCGGTAACCACCAGCAAATTTTTGCAACATGACTTGGCTTGTCACAGTATTGACAGATTGCATCACGATACAATTCTCTTTCTGCAGTAGTCATTCGTCGTTCTCCAGGTGGCGGTGGTTTGCGTTGCTGTGTGTTTGGATGGCCTTGTGGTTGGCTACGAGACTGTTGTGCTTGGAAACCACGACCTGTAGAAGTGAAGAGACTATTTTGATTCCTAGGTGTGAAGTGTTGCATCTGTTGCTGCTGTTGTCCATAGAAGGCTAGATGTGGAGTGAGAGAGGAGAGAGAAACATCAGATTGATTTGAGAACCAGTTCCTACGGTGATCTAGGCTTTGCAATTGTGAAATCAGTTCTGTATAGGTTGGTCTTGGAGGTTTCAGCATTGTTGTGGTGAAAGTTTTATATTGTGGTCCAAGGCTTGTGAGAAGACAAAACACTTTCTCTTATTCAGGAATGGGTTTACCAATGGCTGCAAGATTATCGCATAACCCTTTGAAATTTTGGATATGGTCTGTAATAATTTTGTTTTCATCTTTGCTCAAATAGGTTAGTTGTTGTCGAAGTGTGAACTCTCGCTCCTGAGAGTCTTGTGCGTAGGCTTCTTTGAGTGCAGTCCAGACTGCAATTGCTGTGTCTAATCCGATGACAAGTCCAAACGCTTCTTTAGAGAGAGTTCCAATGATCCAACCCCTGAGAAGGTGATCGGACTTTTGCCATGTAACGAATTCTTTTGTTAGTGTTGATGAGATTTCTATGTTTGTGGTATCTGAATTTTGTGGAGCAAATTTTGGTGGAATGGGAGTTTCAGTGGTGAGATGATGAACCAGGTCTTGACTTTCTGCCAATCCTAATACCTGTTCTCTCCATAACGGGTAGCTATTTGGGGTGAGTTTTAGAGTAACAAAGTTCCCAACATTCAAAGATAGAGAAGTCATGATGGAAAAAAAAAAAAAAAAAAAAAGAAGAGAGAAGATCGTTCCTGCTCTGATACCAAGAGGAAAAACAGAATTCAGAGAAGATTTTTCTTAATGGATTTTTTTATTGAATGATACCACAATGATTGACAACAGAAGAGGGATAATTATATACAGTTCATACACGTAATTAAGTTGAAGGAAATAACAGATATTCCTAAATTAGGTCCTTAAAACTAGTAATCAACAAGAGAAAGAATATTAAACATAGTAAATGACTGATGTTTCCTTTATCAATTAGACTACCATATGTAGGAGAAGTTGTTA
>CANXYC010870848.1:0-12591 GCA_948193065.1 Aleurites moluccanus | reverse complement strand
TCAAACCAATTCTAGGCCTAAAAATTAGGTCATATAACATGCATAAATATAAATTCCATGCATCAACATATCATATTAACATATCATAAAGAAAGGAAAAATAATTTCCCTAAAGGTCCCTATAAGGGTTTAGGCTAAGGTGTTACAATAACAATAGGGGTCATTAGTTAATTAAAGATTCATAAAAATGAGGTCGTTCAACTTGTGTGTTTGGTTATCAATATCTTCATATTTGCATTAAAGATACACATTATATCATATTATCATAAAAATGACATAATCATTATTGATCATTTAAGTAGAGGCTACAATCCGATAGCATGCTATTTACTTATACGGTTGATCAGACCGCATAGCTTGGACCTTAACCTCCTCCTAGATAGGATCATTAAACCATTGTGCATAATGTCATTAAAACTTCTATCATTTCATTAATGCCATATATATAGTGTTTAATCATTAGGTCTCAAAGAATAACTTAAGTACTTTCAAGGTTTTCAATCAATAAAGTATTTGGCCACTCATGCAAATTCAATCAAAAGGAATCATTTGAAATTTTAGAAGACATAAAAATAATCATGGACAATACAATTGATGTTTTCGGCCAATAATGGGAATTTCAATAACTTGGTTTGAATACAATGTCAAATAAAACAATATGTATATTACTCACCTCTATAAGTAAAAATCCAAAAATTGATCTTTCTTCTGTACTCAACAAAGATAAAAGAGGTGATCATGAACCTCTTTGTCATCCTCTTTAGATGTTACACATACAATAAAATATAATTTAGTGTCAATTAGATAGGAACTTTCATTGATTAAAACTTTAATTAATCAATTTCTTTAAAATTCTCAAATCTTATGGTTAATTTCAGCTTTCATCCTACTGGAAGCCTTGGTTCTCTCAGTCATATATCCCTCTATACTTATCCAATTGTTTCAATTCTTTTTCCTACTTAAACTAGACATCTAACATATTCAAAACTCAATTTTTTATAAATACTATACAATTTATAAAGGAATTTCTTAATCAGTCATGCATCCTGCAATTTCTACGCGAGCAACCCTACTTTTTCACTTGTAATTCATTATTTAACTATTCAAATGCTATTATGTTTTCACAAAATTTTAGCTAAGACATAAAGAAATATTCTTCATGTTTTAATTTTTCCTAATTCTATACTTAAGGTTCTTAAAACCTCAAAAAATAGTAGGGCTTTTCAGTGAAAACCCTAATTCGAGTTAGTCATACTCAGTATCCCATATCTCTCTACACAACATGAATTAAATAAAACTTTCTCAAAAAAAATATAATATAAACATGTAAATCTACAACTTTCATGTAAAACTCTTCAAATTCCAATTCTAAGGGCATGAAAACTCTGCCCTAATATTCTGTCAAGTCAAAGAAAATTCAAAATTTTTAAGGATTTACTTCTAATCTTACTTTTTTTTTTCACTAATTAAACCTCTAAATTAACATTAGAACTCATTAAATCATATAAGGTTTTTATCTTTTGAAACTTTTCTTATAACTTCTATCAAAAACTACAACAACTTGAAGAGAAGAAGCTTTGAAGATGAATGTATGAAGGTATGAAGATTGATGAAGATGGAGAGGTGATTTGAGTAAGGAATAAATTGAGCAAAATTTTGAAAAATTTTTATAGTGAATTTTTGTTTTGCCAAGATAAGAGTAAGAAGAAGATGATAACTTCCTCAAATTATGTTTATTTTTATAATAATTAATAACCAATTAGAATTTAGGAAAATAAAATTTTAAGAAAAATAAAATGGAAATTAACCTAGCCTTATTTTTGTCATTATTATTTTAGATGAAATAAAATAAATTAATTTTTATGGGGAAGGCTCCACTTGGCCGGCCACTTTACTCGATTTATTTATTTTTATTTTAATTATTGGTCAAATTTTGACTTATTCTATTGAAATTTATAAAATTATCATTTTCTTCTTATTATTCTTCTCTCCTTTTTTACTTCTCTACTTAAGCATTTGATTTTATTAATTTCATTCAATTCTATTTTTAACTTATTTATTATTTATCATTTTAGGTGTGTAAAGAAAAATTGGATAAAAGAACGCTTTAAAATTTATTAAAAATCAAACACTGAAATGTGTTTAAACTTAAGTTTTTCTTTTAAGTCTTTTAATTAATTTAACTAATTAGTACTCTTTCTAATTCCATTTAATTTTCTAATTATTTTTTTCATGCTACTAATCTACCCAATTTAGGTTAACCTTAAATAATTCTAAGCAATGCACTTTCTAGAATTTATGAAAAATCACCTACCGATATTCGCTTCTCGTAACTAGGTTTTAATAATTTTAAATTTTCAATTAGGGTTATTACAGATGAGCTTAAAGTGTTCAAAATACAAGGAAGTAGGAAAATGTAGCAATTTCAATAGAATAATTTATTTAAAACTTATTCCAACTTCAAAATACACCAATTTATAGCCTTCAATGCCTTGAAATAAATAATGACATTTGGGGTGCATTTAATGCAAATCATATCTTGAAAATAGCTTCCGATGGCTTTAAATTTTAATAGCTCTGTCTGATGTGACAACCCAACCACCCATAACGGGCGTTATTATGCTATAACAGTCATTCCATGAGTATCCATAACTGGCGTGAAGAACTAGTTGAATACAATGCTCATTGTATCTTTGTTCAAATTTCTAACAAATCTTCTGTAATGACTATTATGATGTGGTAATGTCCGTTCTTTAATTGTAATGGTCGTTATTCATGGTAACAGACGTTAAAACTGTTTTTGTGCCTTCTGATCAATTTTGGGTATTTTTGTTGTAACGATTGTTACTGAAATATAATGGGCATTCCATCTTTGTAATGGCCTTTCCAATAAGTAACAGGAATTAAAATTGTTTATGTGTCTTTTGTCCATTTTGATCATAATTTCATAATGGTCATTACATGCTTGTAATGGCCGTTATATATTCCTGCAAAATATAACTTAAAATAGACACAACAAATTGTATTTTTATTTTATTTTAATACAAATAGAGTTAGTAATCACAAGTGTAAAGTTAATAAATATGATGCATATATAATTAATAGTTTGTAACTCATCATCAAAATCATCAAAGGGCCAACAAAATTAATGTTCATAAGTTTTTATTATGGGAAAGATTTTAGAGGTACTATAGTAATTTTATTATATCCAAATAAATATATAGAGTGTATTTAAGATTTTTGGAGTGTATTTAATCACTCCCTTAAGATAAAACCAAGATTTGATATCCACACGTGTAGATGAAAATTTTTTCTGTTCCTTTTCTAATTTATTTTTTATATTTCTAATTGCATATTTTTTTAATTAGTTTAGTTTATTTTCCTTTCTTAAATTAAATAATTGTTATACTATTATTTAATTGAGAAAAATCAAGAAGAGAAATAGAATAAAATGATGTTCTCTTATCTCTGATCTCTAGAGTACAATATCCTATAGGTTTATATATAATTATAGATAGTCATCATCTAACAAAGCTTAAATTACCTCCCTTAATACCCCTAATGATGTTGCGCTGGCAATAAGCTTAATTTGGAGAGCAAATAATTATGACGAGCTCTAGATATTGATTTGGTAAAAATGTCTGACAAATGGATGTCAAGATTATTGTCCTTAATGGTTACCTAGAGGTTTCGAATCTCAAGAGAGTTCCAAAGTGTTCAAGTTTAAGAGATTTATCTATAGTCTTAAGTAGGCTTTTAGGAGCTGGAATATTCATTTTAATGAAGCAAGCAAATTTGTACCATGTGAGTACAAGAAGGTTAATTAGTGGAAGCATACTCAATTTACTTGTCTTATATATGAATGATATCTTGCTAATTGGAAATAATGTTGGTATACACCTGTAAAGATTTGGTTGTCCAAGACTTTCTCTGTGAAAGAGTTAGGAAAAGCTACCTATATTCTTGGATTTTGAGTCTATAAAGAGATAGATTGAAGAGAATGATAAAGATTTCTCAAAGTCTTTACTTGAAAAATGTATTGAAGTGATTCAACATGCTTAATTCCTATAAGGGGTTATTACTTGTAAGGTACGATATCCACTTCTCTAAGGCTATACTATTAAGATACCTGAAGAAAGGAAAAAATATGGCTAAGGTTCCATATGCCACGACAGTTGGAAGCCTAATATATGTTATATTGTATACTAGGTCCAATATCGCAAATGATGTTAGTATGACTAACAGATACCAATCTGATCTAAGATTGGATCATTGGATGGAAGTATTAGCTATCTTTAATTACTCACAAAAAATTAAGAATCTAGTATTGATATGTGGAGGTGGTGACCTAAGGATAGATGGATTTATAAACTCTGACTTCAAGTCATATGTAGATAATAGAAAGTCTATCTTTAAATTGTCTTCATCTGTAATGGAGGAACAACTATGTTGGAAGAATTTTAAGCAAACTACTAGGGGTGATATTGGTTCGATTTGGTTGATTTGAAAGATTGTTATCAAATCAAATCAATCTTTTTGGTTTGAAAAATTTTCAAACCAGATCAAACCATCATTACAATCAAACCATCAATTTGAATTCAGTTTGGTTTGATTTGATCACCTTCGCTTTATTGATTTCAAAAGAAAGATAATTTTTTTTATAAATCGTCATTATTTTATTACAAATTTGAAAAAATTAATAAAATACTGGTGATAAAAAAATTCCAAAAAATAGTTTAATATACAATGCAAAATTTATCTATTCCATTAATTAACACTCCCAAAACTTTTTTTTTTAATCAAGAATTAAACTCTTTTTTTTATTTTTAATTAATTTCATGAATGGTATTTTTTAAAAATTTTAAATTAATATTAGGTTAAAAAATATTTGGTTGTATATAAAATAAAATTAAATATGTTTAATCGTAATAATAATAAAAAGCTATATATATATATATATATATATATATATATATATATATATATATATATATAATTTTGAAGGACTTTGAAGGACTGAGGAGGCTCATATTAGTGAAGCTAGATGTGGAAATAATAAAGGCTTCACATTTGGGGAGCTCCACGAAGAAAGAGAAGGAGTTGTTTTACGCTACAAAAGGTAATTCGATTATCGTTCTTCTTCTTCTTCTTCTTTTTCTTCTTCTTCTTCTTCTTCTTCTCATATGTGTATTTGAATTCAAATTAGTTAATTACTTTATTATGGGTCATGGACCATATTGGTTATGAGAGAGGTAAAATTTTGAAATGTTCATAATTTAGCCAAGCCAAGTCCCTTTTGTTGTGTCATACCTGGTAGACTCACCGAGTTGGGCCACCATCCCGACATACCTATCCAATCTTCCTTTCACAAAAAAGTGAGGGCTTGTAATAGTCAGTACTTGGAACGTTAGAGTAAATATGTGTCTGTTCATATTTGTTTGATAAATGTTAGCATGCATATGTGTATATACATGGTAGATAATCTAGAATTTATCATGATTGAGTATAGATTACTCTTAGAATGATTATATGTGGAGACATGATGAGTTATAATTGATTTTGAGGTGTTAAACATATGTATATATAAGTTGATTGAGTTTGGATAAGTTAGAATGGAGAAACATGATAGATTCTTATCAGCAAGCCTTTCACGGGCATAAAGTGTTCTTCATAGGCGTGAGACATCATTCACCACCATGAGAAAAGCTTTTGTGTAAATTGGCCAACTCTTCATATTCTCTTCACTGGCATGAAATGTCCCTTCATGGCCATGAAGAAGTGCTTCAAACCTAACATGAGTAGTGGCCTTCACGACCGTAAAACTTATTTACGGGCATGAAGACATGGGCCTATAAATATCCCACTATTCTTCTTCGTTTTTATATTTCATTTATTTCATTCCATTCTCTTTCTTTCTCCATAAATACACTTCACCCATCCATAAATTCATTAAATTCTCTTCTTAAACACTTATTCCATCTCTATTAACATAAGAATCTATAATCAAACCTTCAAGAACATCAAGATTTCAAATTTCTTAAGGATTCTTTTTCTAGGAATTCAAGGTATTTATTCCAAACTCACTTCTAAGTTTAAGATAAGTTAATTAATGGTTATAATAGACGAATAAAAGTTGTATAAGAGCATTAAATAGTATTTATTATGGATTACATAAAATAACCAAGGATTTAGGATTTTGCGTGAATAATAGCTATTCATCCGAACCTTTAATGTTCTTTTAAGATATATTAAAATGAATGTTAGGAAGCATAATTAAACTTCTCAAGATGATTAAATCATAAGGACTATAACCATATGAACATGTATTATTAAACCCTAATTTGTGGATATTGGAATTTTGATTTAGGAATGGAAACCATAAAAACTAAGGAATAATTCATGCTTCTCATATAATAAGAGATAATATTTTGCAAGGAATTGCTTTGAGATAAGTATGAACTATATTAATGTATGCTACTCTTTATAAGTTTATGCTTGTTACTTCTTCCTTTCTCTCTCTCTCTCTCTCTCTCTCTCTCTCTCTCTGTATATATATATATATATATATATATATATATATATATATATATATATATATAACCTATTGCTAATGAACCAAACTAATAAAATCATAATTATTAACTATTAATTGTTGAGACCCTCTAAATGAGCTAATTGCTAAATGACTTGGTCATCATTTTTTTAGACCAAGATCATTATATATATATCTATTTGTATGATTGAATAAATATATATAAATAAGTGATAATGGTCTTGTGACGACTATGTTTCTTGATAATATATCCAAGTTATATATAATCCATAACCCACATGTTAATAGAACACTCTTCCTAATGAGAGTTAGTTCATTGGTCCAATGTGCACATCGAAAACCCAACTGACAGGATTTTAATCAGCGTCCATCCTAGTTAGGGACAAGAAACACTAGGCATGTGCCCCGCACAAGCACATGGAGACGTTGAGGTGATAAGGTGCACCGATACTCTTATGTTTCATGCTATGATCTATTCTGAGTTCTATTTCATGATATGATTTATAATGCTATTCTTTGTGGGCACTCACATGTTAAAGAAACCATGATTGTTCATGTTGTGATTTCTTGTACCATGATTCTCATAATCTCTTTCCTTATGATATTCCAAATGTATATTGAATATATGTTCAAGTTCATACTTATCCTCTATATCTTTATGATACTTGTAAGTATTAGTATAGTTTATATCTTACTGAGTAGAAGACTCACTCCTCTTCTGTGGATTTCAGGTGATAGTGTAGCTCGAGAGGGAGCTAACATAGAAGATATAGCTTCTTGATTCATTTCTTCAAGAAGGCTCTATGTAATTCTTTTGATGTATAGCATTTTGTATTATGATATTTATATGTATGAAGAGTATACTCTAGAGATCCGTGGTTAGATGTTGAGGATGATATTATTTTGATGTCTGAGTTGATACATTGTAGGTTGCCCTTGTTCCATATTGATATGAGATGTATCTTTTAATCGGTAAGGAACAAGACAAAATCATATGATGATGTATGAAAATGCATGATTGATGATTATATGATTTATAGAAATGAGTATATATGATGCTAACTATGTATAATATGGATACATGTTATGCGTGAGATCCAGGATATGAGTGTTCTACGGGTTTATGGTGGCCTTAAGCATACCCTTGCCGTAAGACTATCGCACCACTGGTGTCGGGGTGTGATAGAGTTTATATTAGAGCACTAGGTTTATAATCTTTAAGATAGAAAGATAGATGTATGTGCATGTTCCCTAGAATAAGTGTTGATTAAGATAACTATGGAGCATAGGATTCACATCTTGTCTATGTTGTGTATTCCTTTATGTAAATCTGCGTAAAGTTTGTGTTATAAGTCTAAGTTTGTTGTTCTTCTCATCAGCATTGAAATGCCTTCATGATGTAGTAAAGGGCAAAGACGAGGCCGTTCCAAGCGAGATGTACCATCTAAAAAGGGTTCGGTAGATGGGTTTGGAAGTAATGAGGTTCCTCATACGCCACAAGTGGAAGTGGCTAACATGGCTCGACAGATAGATCAACTATAGAGGAATTATGAGATGATATTTGAGTTTATCACACAGGAAACACAACAACATGTACCTCTAGTACAGGTAGCTCTAGAGATTCTAGTTCCTCTTGCAGATCCTTCAATCATGCTTCAGGTCGAGGAGGTGTCATTTGAAAAGTTCCTCAAGCCTAAGCCCTTGAAGTATAGGGAGATGGATGATAAATTTGAGAGGAAAGAGAAGAAGAAAGCTAAGATGAGTAGTTCCTCTAGGCAGGAGAGTGGGATGAAGAGCATGGGAGTGACTCAATAATCAACCCTCCAGAGTAGGCATAAAAGACTTACTGGGAGATCACAACAAGGCCAGAATCCCTCCAGATCCACTCCTCAGATGAGTTATGGTATAGTTAGATCTAAATCACATAAGACTAATCCTTTGTGTTCTACATATAGTAAGTTCCATAACGGACCTTGTTTCCATGAGACATGAGCATGCTATAGATGTGGACAATATGGTCATTTACTTAAGAACTGTCCACAACCAACTTTTAGAGCTAGACCTCAAACTTCTCAGACTATATTTCAGAAGGATAGAAAGCGGAGTGTTGGTCCACAATAAGGTATGGGCCAAGGCACTTTGGGTAGGATTCTAAAGGCTAGCAAGGGATCAGGTCAGCATGTGACACAGGCTTCAGGATCAATTTCTACAAGTAGAGGTAAAGGGAGAGTTTTCGCTATAGTTCAACCAAAAGTTCAGATTTCCAAACTAATGAACACATGTATTCCTTTGATCTAAGACTTGGATGACACAATGGTGATTGATTGAAGGGTTATGTCTTTCTTTGTATTATATTATCTTGCTAAGAAGTTGCATGTGCTTAAGAGTTGCTTGAAATGTTTTGGATTTCTTATATTTTTCTAGAGGAAGAGATTGAAGTTATAATTTTCTACTTTTTCATTTGTGATGGTATAAATGATAAGAATTTAGATATGGATTTAGTGGATGAAGTGTTCAGATTATTTATAGACAAGTTATCATAGTGTTAATTAGTGATATCCTTGTGTAATCTAAGAGAAAAGAAGGAATATAAGGACCATCTTTGGAATATGTTGTGAGCTAAGGAAAGTGGATATGTACAATGATGGAAGTTATGGTATAGCAAGAGTTTGAGAGCATGATTGTGATTTAGAGTTAGCCATGGATGAAGACTTATAATGAATCAATTGTGTAAGGAAAATATTGTCATGTCCCGATTTCGGAACATGACGGTCCTAGGATGCAGGAGATACCAGAGGCGACTAGCACCCATAAAACCCAGTATCACATACTATTATCATATACTATCTCATACTTAAATCAATTACTTAATTAATGTTCATTCTGGCATTTTGTCTGTTTGTCTGTAACTTGGCTGTAATTACCATCATCTCATGTCATAACATTAATTAAACTCCATATTATACTATATATACATAACTACAATATAACTATGACATTATACACACCATAGAGCAATCTAAAATATTTACAATAATTCAGTGTTAAAATAATTACACTGCTACTATAAACACTACAGAATTCCTCGGGAAATAACAGTTAGGAATCTTCTACTGAATCTGCACTTGGAAAGGGGAAACATCTAAAAGGAGTGAGTATAAAATACTCAGTGAATCTAATATATATCGACCAAAAGAAATGGCTAGGATATCAATAAACAATAAGCAGATAATCAATAAATATTAATCTGCACACTGATAACAGAATAAGGAATCAGAATACAGTAAAGGACTGTAGAATTAATGAATAAGTCAATGAAACTCATATCATGCAGATAAGACAAATAATGGTCCATAAAACTCATATATCATATGTCAATCACACATCAATAAACATAAGACTGATAAAGTCTTATGGCTAGGACAGTTAACCCTTCCCAGCTAGGGTATCTAGTATACAATGTGCACATTGCCGACGGTATTTACCCGCTACTCTATTGGTAAGGAAGCTCTATCAAATCACATGAGAACCAATATAGGTATAGAACAAGTCATTAGATACCAATAAAAAATAATGGTCTAATCAAGTATCAATAGCTCATATATTAATCAAATGTGACTACAATTAAGCAGTGAATAAACAATGGAAGGTACGATAAATAATGGAAATAAGAATAGCATTTAACATTGGAATGAATCATAGGTTGATCATCAACGGTCATTTGGTTGGCATAATTGGCATGTCAATATCGCTAGCGATAATGGCATTCAAATGATAGGCCTATGGATGAAATAATAGTACGCCAATGATAAAATGAACTAGACATTTTATCAAACACATGATGTGCATCATTGAATGGATAATTTGGCTAGGTTATGGTGTAACATTGTCATTGCCCATATAATCCACAATAAGTCCACAATCAAAGCAACTCAATAAGCAATAGATATCCAATAACAAACATCAATCAAAGGATCAAATAGACATGTGAATTAAGAAAAAAAAGAGCAAATTTTCAAAGGATGAATAGTAAACATGGTTCGGCTAATAATGAGGTTTTGGGAAATGATTCCAATCATCAAATGAATGCATAAGACATGAAAAATTATTCATATTAAACTCACATCACACTTCCAAATGGCTAGCAAAATTGATTTTCCACCAAAATCCTTAAAGGAGGCAAAAATGGCATTATTCCAAATCTTTATTTTCTATACCAAATCAGTCATAAATAATTCATCCATTAGCCTCCAATTAACATATTATAAGCTTAATTAACATTAACTAACACTAATTCAAATATTCAAATCACACAACTTGAACTAGGGTTTGGAAATTTGGGAAAAATCTATCAAATGCATCAATTGATGCAAATTAACACAAAACCCATTATATTTAATATCTAATACATCTAAATCAACCATTAAATCAAAGAAATCAACTTGTTACCTTTGTATGATGTTCCACCTGAAATCTATGAAGGTTTGATTCTTGATTTTTTTTTTATTTTCCAAGAAAATCAAGGTTGGAAATGGAAGAATCAAAGGTTGGATTTAAGTTTTTCTTAGGTTTTCTTTTGAAACAAGCTTGAAAATTGATGGGTTTTACTTGGAGAATGGTTTGGCCAATGCTAGATGGGAGGGAGAAGATGACCAAAAAATGTCTAAATGTGGCTTATATACTTGGAAGACTTGGCAAATTATACTTTAGTCCTCAAACTATTTAATAATTGGACTTTGACCCCACTTCCTTCTGTAATTTATTCTGTTGAGAATCAAGTTTCAAAATGGGAACTAAAATGACTTCTTTTTATCTATACTTTATTATAAAAATAGTTTTAGAGCCATTCTGGAATTCAAACAGTGTGTTTCCCACTATACCCCTAAAGTTCAACTTATTTACGATTTTGTCATTATTCAAATTTTCAGTGTTCCAAAGTATTTTTCAACTTTTCCTTTTCATTAAAATTTCACACACACACACACACACACACACACACACACACACACACACACACACATACACACACATATATATATATATATGATTCTTTACCCCCTGGTCTGAATCAGAAATTCATCTGTCAATCAGACTGCTATTTCTCCGGGCAGTGTAATTAACACAAATATTTTCCGGGACAATATCACAAATGCATTCCAACTAAGGTTCAAAAATTTTCCTTAATTATCTCGGTGTTCCCAATCCGATAACTAGTTATGTTATTATGTTCTTATGGTAGTTTTATAGGGTATTACAGGTATAATGATGTAATAGTAGTAACAAGTGATATGATCAAGATTAATGCTAAAAAGGATCAGAAAAGAGTATAATGATGATACATATTAAAATAATCAATAATTGAATAGAGATGGTTACGGGCATATGATTGATGAGTGGGTAAGAGTTTTATTTTAACATTTAAGGGCAAATTTCTATAAGGAGAGAATGTAATACATGATTAGTGGAATCTATGCCTGATTGAGGAAGCACATTATAGTTTATGGCTCTGATAAGTTCTGATGGTGTTCCTATATATGGCAATTTGGATGTACCTCTATATCATGGTGAGATGTGAAATGATTTGAAATGGTAATTTAATTCATGATATGTAATATGATTTAAGGTTCTATAGAGTTGTAGGGAATTGATCAGAATCATGAACTTTTGGTATAAATGATTGATGTATATTCTATGGTTACATGATAATGTGACGTTATGATAGGTTTATAGTATAAGTTGTGCATGATAGAATAATTATGACATTGAAGAGACAAAATATTTGACTGTCAGTGAAAGAATCTGTATATGATTAGAGAGATAAAAGTTATGATTTGTTATTTATGGCTAATTTCATTGATATAATGTAAGAAAAGGTATGCTAGAAATTATAAATAAGTTAATGTAACATTATAGTTAAATGATGAATACATGTGTAACACCTTAGCCTAAACCCTAATAGGGACCTTTAGGGAAATTATTTTTCCTTTCTTTATGATGTGTTAAAATTATATGTGAATGCATGGAATATATATATATAT
>CANXYC010870831.1:0-12681 GCA_948193065.1 Aleurites moluccanus | reverse complement strand
AGCTTTTAAACCTATTAAACACCAAAGCACAACTTTATTTCCTAAGCACCTCACATTCGGCCAAGCATGAACTTCCTCCAAATGGATTTATTTCCATCAAATGGCTACTAATTCATTACAAACACATCAAATACAACACATTTGAACCAACATTCCATCAAAATAACACATTTGAATCTTACCTTTTCCTAGTTAGGGTTTCCTTTCAACTTTTGAGTTTTCTTCCAACCTAAACACATATTTGATACTAATTAACATCAAAGAACATCTTAGGATCAAAATTAAACCAAAAGAATAGTAAAATCACTTACTTTTTCAATAGTTCTTTGAAATCTTTAAAGCTTTGATTTATCAACTTTTATTGATTTTTCTTTGAATCTAAGGATATAATTGTGTTTAGAATGATGGAATTAACTAGTTTGGATCAAAAAATGAAAGAAAACAACTTGGTTTGGTGATGATCAAAGGTGGCCGAAACTTGGAATGAAGAAAGAGAAAGTTTGGTTGGTGAAAATGGCTAAAGAAGAATAAGAGGAGGGAAAATCCACCAAAATATCAAGTGTGCAATCCTATACATTGATTCTATGGTAAAAATTATGAAACCTATTCTTGATCTTTTCATCCAATGGTTTGATTCATATTAGCATAAAATGATACCATAGGTTTGCATACACCATATAAGTCCATATTCCTTAGGAAAAGACTATACTACCCCTAGTTCGAATTGGATCCCTATTCGAGTAACTTTTTTCGAATTATTTTCTACCGACTTTAATCTTCCAACAATAATTCATTTGATCATTATACCTCTATTTTCATGTCCTAATATTCTCTTTTATCATCAAGTATAATGTTAATTTCCATTAAAAACTCAAAGGGTAAATGACCATTTTGCCTCTAGTTCACCAAAAACTCAATTTCACTCGATTGTTTCTTAACAGTCTTTAAACCCCCTCTATTCATACAAACACTTCATATAACATGCATACATGTCAAATTCAAGCATAAACACATAGCAAATTATAACAATTAAGTCAATTCAAAATTTCCCCAAGTAACCCTTTGTGGTTCAGGTTCTAAGTTTTAACTAAGGTGTTACAGATTGTAGATTTCAAGAAAAGCATGATGCAACAATTTAAAATGACATATTTGAGCAGACTTCATTATTTTTTTAGGATGGAAATCATCCAAGGTGAAGATGGGATATTTATGTCACAAAGGAAGTATGCTACTGATTTGTTGGAAAAGTTTAGTATGAAGAGTTGCAAATAGTATAATATACCAATGAATGTTAGTGAAAGTTTGAAAGGAGAAGATGGAAGTGGAGTTGCTGATGGCAAGTATTTTAGAAACTTGGTAGGAAGTTTGATTTATTTGACACATACACACCCATATATCGCATTCTCTATTGGGTTAGTATTAAGATTTATGCACTATCCTACCAAGCATCATCTTGGAGCAACCAAGAGAATCTTGGGTTATGTGGCTAGAGCTCTAGATTTTGGTATTTAGTACTCTCATTATTCAGTTTTTAAACTGTCTGGATTCACTGATAGTGATTGGACTGGTTCAGCCGATGATAAAAATAGTACTTTTGTGTATTTCTTTGATTTTGGGTCAAGAGTTGTGGCTTGGAGCTTGAATAAGCAGCCTACAGTTGCCTTGTTAACTTGTGAGGCTGAGTCAGGTGTAGCTACATCCTATAGAGCAATCTGGCTCATAAAATTGCTCGTAGATCTTAGGAAGGAGTAAACTGAAGCAACAGAGGTTATTTGTGATAGTGCCTCTGCTATTGCGATAAGCAAAAATCCAGTCTTCCACGGAAGGACGAAGCACATAGCAATCAATCAATATATCAGGGAGTTGGTTGCTAGGAATGAAGCTGTGCATAAATTTTATAGCAATAAAGAACAAATAACAGATATTTTCACAAAGTCACTTCTAGCAAAGAGGCATATGTACCTCAGAATGAAACTTGGAGTCATCAGCTTTGAATCAAAGGAGGGTGTTGGAGATTGATTCAAAGTTGAAGCCACAATAATCTGAGGCACGTTGGAGGCATTTCCTAATATTAGGACATATCTTCCTATTCTTTAGGGATTATTATTTAGCATTTATTTCTTTAGTTTGTTATATGTTATCTGTTGGTTGTAAGCTCTATTTAAAGAGCAGTATGTTTATTCAATAAAATCTCAGTTTTTCTCTTATTTTTCCACTAATGTCTTATTTTTTTCTAGTATCCTAAATATTCCTTTGTAATATTGTTCCCAACACATGTTAAGAAAAGTCCAAGAGTTTAATATGTAGCAATAAAGTGCAAGAGCTTAATAAACAAAATTGGAAAATTTCAGGGGCCTCAAGTACTCAATGTGTATGTTATTTAAAGTTATAATTCAAGTCTTAAAACTATGATATTGATTACAATAATTCATCAAAGAGAAAATTTGTACAAAATCTCATAAGTTAGTCCTCTTTTATGATTACAAGTTTCTTAATCAATGCATAAGTTCATAGTCATAACTCATAGTTGATAGTAAATTCTTGATTACTAACATGTTCTCCATCTCTTGAAACTTGGTTTAAAAGGAACTTTAGTGGGTGCCTTTGCTCTTAAGTTTCATGTAAGCCTATAAGTTCTACGATAGGTTGCTTGAACAGATCATTAGATTTATCAAAGATTTTTTTTTTCTTGTAATTTGTTGGATATTTTGGTTATCAAAGATTTCATATTTAAATTGTTAATGCAAAGTGATAAGGATATATTATAAGTATTTAACTTGATTCAGAATTGACTTTATTCAACTACTACTAGAATAGATTTTGATTAATACATATTTTAGTATAAAATACTAATTTGATGAAGTATTTTGCAATTATAACAGTATCTCTATTTGCTTGTCTTCAGTGTCCTTAATTCTTTTAGCAATACATTTACATTAGAGTAATTAAGATGGTCCTCCTTCAATAGCCCTCCAGGACATTTCTTTCAATGTTGTTGATCTTTTTCTTATTTCATTTGCTTCTTCCTTCAGCAACCATCAACTGTGTCACTATATTCTTTATATCTTCTTTCTTGATCAAAATCTTCCTTTTATATTTATACCATTCTTGGGCACCAACTCTAATTCCAATTTTCAAAACATCTATAATAAATTTTTCATTATCAAATTACTCTGCAGATAAAGGCCATGTAACCATTGGCACCCTTGCTCTCACTCCCTCTAATGTCGAATTCCATCCACAATGAGTCATAAACCCACCAAAAGCTTCATGATCAAGATTCAAAACTTGGGGTGTCTATCCTCTTATTATCAAGCCCTTCCCCTTTAGACTCTTCTCAAATTACTATGTCAACCATTCTTATTTTTCTTCATTTTTCACAACCGAAATTAAGTTATGTTTAGAAGCTTCAGAGCCATAGCAATTTCAAACAATTATGGTGTTGAAAAGTTGAATAAACTCTTAAAACATATACAAAGAACATAGTTGGCTTTCTTCTAATTCGACCATCTCAAACATGTATGTTCACTAAAGGAAGCCTCTCTCCTCTCTGTGTTGTATCTTGATTGTCCCAATTGCAAAGTAAGAGAGGCCAATATACCATGCCTTCCCATAATCTTTATGTAGTGTTCTGAATAAGCTGGTTCTAGCTCTCAAAAACTATTCATGAAGACTCATAATTGTTAAGATCATATTCTGAGATTTGATCCATTAGCTTTTTATTTACACTTTTCTAATCAGTTGTTTCTGTAAAATAAGTTGGTAATTGTAGTTTTTTCTTCTTTACCTTGCATGGTAGGCTAGGCATTGTTAAGGGTTCAAAATCAACCTGTACTCCTTTGTAAGGCTCATATTTTCCAAAACAATCAAGAACACACCTAGCAAAAAAACTAGTTCCCCTAAATACAACCTCGGAATCCCAAACTTGGCTGCAATTTATATAGCCCGTGGAAACATCATATTTGCAACAAGATAATCAGGTTGGCGTTCTTTTAGAACCTCTGCAAGTGGTTGTTGAAGCAAGCTAATTGCATGAAGGAACTTTGGAATCATTTCTGGTGTTTTGATGGAACTTGAGTTTTCACATCCTTCTAGCAGTCCTGCCTCAGCTGAAGGGAATTTTATAAACTAAATACTGATTTTGATACTAATTCTCTATTTATCCGCTAAGGAGAGTTGTAACAAGGGTTGCTTTCACTCCATGCTTCCCAAAGAGTCTAGCCATGTATATGATTGTAATTATGTGGCCTTGAGCCATATATAGGAAGAATACTATAAGAAGTTGAGTTGGTTGTGAATTTGAAGTCATACGTTCTTATTTTGAGCAGATGTTTAATAGATTATTAAAATTTTATACAAAAGAGATGGCAAATAAAGATCATAAGGTAGCTAGTTATCTTCTGATTTGAAGCTCAGCTTTAGCTTTCTATTATCTTGCTGTTGTTATTAACTTGTCCATGATTTCAAAGAGTAATGCTACATTTGTGAAAAAAGTACTATAAATTGTATTTGAATAATAATAATAATAACAAAAGAAAACTCATTACCCGAATAATATTTCAAATTTTTATTTTTTCATTAAAATTAATTCCATTTATCAATATTGTTGACTCAAAAAATAAAATAAAAAATAAAAAATTGAAGGATTAATTTTACCCTAAAGTAAATTTTGGGTTTGATTGGACTAATTTTTAAATGTTAGTGGTTCATGTATCCTAAAATTAATTTTGAGTCTGATTACATACCAAGATATAGTTTAATGATAAATACATATACGGTTTGAATAATAGACGCATATTCTATTCCTCTTCTCCATAATTAAAAAAAAAAAAAGATTTAAGTATGATTGAACACAATTAAAAAAATTATGAACTAATTTGAACTTTAATCCTGATGTTTTCAGTTTTATAAAACTAAGTAGCTTTTTATTCAAATCACACATACGCATAAGACAGAGTTAATTTCATCTATGGTCCTCCAATTATAGGCCCACACATATTATGGTGCTTCATATTCATTTCGTCACATAAAAATGCTCTAACTATGTATGACAATCACTTGAATATAATCCTGTCCAAAAACCATCAATTTCTTTAACGGCTATTCGACGTGGCATGCCACATAAGCCTTATTTCAATTTTTTTTTCCACAAAATCGAAAAAATTAGAAGATGAAAATAAGAGGTGTGTTGGCCTCAATAATGTCCTTTCCTTCTCAGCTTTCCTTAGATCCATCATCCAAATATCTTTGTTTTGCTTTACTGTGAAACTCATAGTTTTTTTAAAAATAAATATTACCTTCAAGAATTAATGGTCTGGTTTGAAGCTCGGAATGATGAACTCCACCGATGAAGTTATCATTTCTAAGTTCATTGCTGCATATGGGATCCCAATCTATGAATGTGGGATAGAAGCACCCTTTTGAACATCATGGACTGAGATAAACTCAGGCAAACATTTTTATGGGTGTCCTAATTACGAGGTTAGTGAAATTTCACTGATTTAATGGTTTCATGTTGTGTTTAATTAGTTAGGATGAATTGGTTTTATTATTTGTTTTTAGACTCTACTAGGAAGATGTAGATTCTTCGTTTGGGTTGATTCAGATTTCCCTAAATGTGCAATGAATATGATTAATGCTTTATTGAGGAAAAGTCAGAGATTAGAGAAGGAAAAATAAATAAATGGAGAAGAGACATACACTGGTGAAAGTTGGGAAGCTTTTGGTTTGGAGTAATGGTCTACTTACTGTTGGGATTCCTGCTGTTTGTTCTTGGATGTCTATGAAGTAATATTTTATGTATTGTTTAGTTATTAAGTGCAAAATGATGTAATGTTAGCACATTATATTTTGTTATAAAGAGACTAACTTTTTGTAATGTATCAACTTTAATAGTTGAATGAAACTAAAATTATCATTAGCTACGGTGTTTATATATTTTTTTATTATGTTGTGATGTACATAGATGATTAAGTATAACTACATATGATATTCCTTGCCCTTCAAAATCAAAATTGCTAATTGAGATAGAAATAAGCTATCTTAAATTTGTAATCAAAATTGTAATCAATCTGTAATCAAAATTGTAAAGATAATTGCTAATAAAAACACATACTTCAATCAAAAGCACATAATTGCTAATCAAAATTGCTAGAAATAAAGATTTAACAGCCAACATCACATAATGTAATTTCATAATTGCATTGCAAGTTAATGGTTCCTGTGTTCATGATTTCAAAGTTGAAACTCCAAAATACAGTTTTCTTTAATGAGTTTCAATTTTGAATCACCATGTTGATCTTCATGACCATTTACATGTTCAACTACTAGAAATAAGTTGAACTTACATAATGTATGTGCCCAATGACCAAAAAAAAAAGTAATAGTTAAGGCTTGCATATATTAAGTTCTTGATGTATATTTTCATCTTCACAAAATTCAAAAAATATATATAGCATCAACAGGTACTTTGTTGAGTAGCACAAATAGGTTAACTTGGATTCAAATATTGCATGCCATCAACTTTTTGTCACCCAAGATAATCATTAGACTGTAAATAAAAATGGTATGATTAGTAGGTCATTGTCAAGACCCGTTTCCGGATCACGACGGTCTTAGGATGCGAGATATGCCAATGGCAACTTTCACCCGTAGAACCCAGTATCACATACACAATCTATAAATCACAATATATTATCCATTTTACTTAGTTATCATCCATTCTGTTATTCTATAATTCATTCTGTAATTTAATGTAGTTGGCTGTAACAGTTATACTAGCATACCATATACTCATCATATATCATCAAATATCATCAAATATATAAATATATACATGTTTATTTCCTAACTAACTCATACATACCCCCATGGAGTAGCTAGATTATGAACATCAAAATAATACAGAATAAGAATATATACATCATAAACAACTAGTAGAAATCCTCGAATAACAGACGATAGGATTCTGCAATCTACTCCTCTCCTGAAATAGGTAAACAAAGAAAAGGTGAGTATATAAGATACTCAATGAATCTATATGCATCATCAAATAATCAATAGGTAACAATGGAAAAATGATGCCAATAGGTCAAGATAACAGTATACAGAATCAGTAACAGATTATAGAATAACCAAAGAACAAAGCATAGGCTCGATGTCATATGGTAAGACAGATAAAAGGATGGACTGTATGAAATCATACAATCTCCAGTAGAATCAGTATGGACTATATTCGAGCATACAGTCTCCAGTAGCATATCAATATCAATGAGCATAAGACTGATCAGGTCTTATAGCCAGGACCATAACCCATCCTAGCTAGGGCACCAATAATATAATGTGCACATCGCCGACAGTATTTTCACACTACCTTGTCAGATTGGTAGCTCTGTCAAGCCACATTAGGATCAATATAAGAAACAACATATCAATGGATACCATTATACAACAATGGCATCCTCCACATCAATAAGCTCAATATCAATCAATCAGTTATCAATAGAATCAGTGGCATAGCAATAGATGGCATATGAACAACAACTAGTGGTTTGGTAGTCAACAAGGACATGGAACAAAAGTTGGCTCGACAAAGGAAAACGGTAGGCCAATTGGCATGCCAACGTCCCTGATGACAATGACATTCAAATAGTAGGCCTATGGCATGCAAACAATAGGCCAAAGACAAAATGAACTAGGCATTTTCACAAACACATGGTGGGCATATAATGGCAAACCAATTGGTTAGGTTATGTTGCAAATTTGACTTGCCCTTTTGAATCAATAACCAACCACATTTGCAACAACATAATAGGTATCAAAGAAACAAGATTAAACAATATCAAATGGATCAAAATGGCTATGGAATTCATGAAAAAAATTAAGCAAAATACAAGGGCATGAATAGTAATTTCAATTCAGCCAAAATGACACTTTCAAGGTATGTTTCCAATTTCAATTCTAACATATTAGGCATGTTAAATGATGCATATAAGACTCACTTAAGCTTCCAAATTGCTTTGTAAAATTGATTTTCCCCACAATTCTCCAAATAAACCAAATATGGCAACCTTGCCAAATCTTGAGTTCTACATCAAATTAGTCACTAATTAGTTGTCTATTAACCATCAATTGCTATATTCTAACATCAATTAACATAAACTAATACAAAATCAAAGGTTCAATTCATACAATTTCAACCTAGGGTTTGAAATGAGGAAACTTCAACAAATGCATCAATCGATGCAATTAACCACAAAACCCATCAAATTCAACCCAAATATCATCTAATTGAGCCATTAAAACAAATTGATTACCTTGAGATGGTGATCTAGCCAAAACCTTCCTTAGGTTTGTTCTTGATTTCCTTTAGCTTTTCAATCAAATTGATGGTGGAGAATGGTTAATCTAGGCTTGAACTTAAGTTTTCTATCAAATTTCTTTAAGAAAATTAGTTGGAAGATGAAGAAATGGATGGAAGAATGAGAGGAATATGGTTCGGCCTAAGGAAGAAAAGGAAGAAGAAAATGAGCCAATTTTTCCTAAGTGTAGTTTAAATACAAAAATCAATTGGCAAATTACAGCTTAATCCCCAAACTTCCATAAGTTACACTTTGACCCTAAATTCTTCTGTAATTTATTCTGACAATTCTGTCAAGATTTGGATTCCAATGTGGGAAGTCAATAAGCTTATTTTAATTTATACTTATAGAGTCATTCTGTAACTCCGTCAGACCCATTTCCACTATTTACCTTAAAGTTTCTTTTATTTACGATTTTGCCATTGGTTACAATTTTGCCATTGGTTACTTTTTCAGTGTTCCTAAATGTTTTTCACTTCTTTCTTTTTACTAAAATTACACATGTAGTATGATAATCTTTTACCCCCTGGTCAACTTCAGAAATTTTTCTGTTGACCGGATTGTTAATTTCTCAGTAGTGTTCCCGACACCGCCGCTTTTCAGAAAAGTAACTAGTTCGCTTTCTAACTGTGTCTCTAAAATTATTTCCCATCATTTCAAGACTTTTGAACCATATACTGTGAACTAATTCATACATGTGAGTTATAACTTTCTAGCCTATTACAGTTATAAATAAAACAAATACTACACAACTAAGGGAACTTGATATTAGTTTATTTTACCATATTTTGATGTTGTGTTTGTTCAATTATGGTCCTAATACTATGTTGCATTTTTATCTGCAAGATATATAAATATAGCTTCATTAATAAATGCAATACCATATGTATGTAGTTAAAAAATACCATAATTTAATACCCTTGGTCCACTTGAACCTGAAGAATCCATACTCCTAGGCATTAGTGAGTTTGCAGCGGCTAATGGTGCCCCAACCTATGACAACATACAATGAAATATTTAAATAAAGGTTGGACCCAATGCAAATTCATTATTTACAATAAAAAAAATATAACAAGTAAATATTTTACCTGTAACACCTCAACCTGAATCCTATTGAAACCTTTAAGGGGAACTTCGGGGAAAATTTTTTCTTTATTTTGAATTTGTTCATATGATGTTTTTATGTATGAAAATGATATATATGCATGTTATATGACTTGATTTTATGCATAGAAGTAGTTTAGAGGTTGCTAGGAAAAAATCGAAAAATTTTGAAATTTTTGTGAACTAGGGGCAAAATGGTCATTTCACAGCCCCTTCGGATTTTGATGGATTTAACACTATAGTTGAAGATAGAAAAGAATTTAAGAGAATTTAAATGGTATTATTTAGTTTATTTGAATAATAGATGGAAAAATAAACCCGGTTGAAAACAGTTCCCGGCAAGCTGCTCAATTGAGGTGCTTGAGGTGTTTCGGTTGCACTAAGGGCATTTTGGTGTTTTCCTTCATAATATGGAATTATAGAATGTGTTCAACCTTATGGTATTTATTTAGGTTTGATTAAATCTAACCATTGGATCAAATGATGGAAAAATGGACGGTTAGACGAATAGGTTGCAAATTTGCTATCATAAGTTCAAAGCATTGGATTTTTGCCATTGGTTTTGGATTTGGTGTGGCAAATGTATGTGTTAGCCACCTATGTTGACTTTTGATGGAAAAATAGCATTAAAGTAAGGAAAATGGATGGTTGGATGGCTATATCTCACCAAATGTATCAATAACCTAAACCGTTGAATCAAATGTTTGATATTTGAATAGATTTTTACCACCTCTGCTTTTGTTTTTCATCATCCTTAAGAGAAAATTGCAAAAACTTTGAATGAACACCATCCACCATTTCGGCCACTATCCACCACCACCATTCCTTATTGTTTTCTTTCATTTTTTTTGATAGAAATAGATTAATTCCATCATCCTAAACACTAATCTAGCAATAGAATTCATGGAAAAACTTGAAAAGGTAACAATTTAATTCAAGGAAGATTTGGAAGAAATTTTGGTAAGTTGTTAGTTTTTAAGTTCTTTTGATTTAATAATGTTCATATGATGTTCCTTGTTATTATTTATGGATTAGAACTTATTTTGTATGGTTGGAATGCAAAATAATGGATTGAAACCCTAATAGGAAGAACAATGAATCAAAGTATGGTTTTGATGGATTAAATGCTTCAAATGTTGTTTGTTTGATGTGTATAACATGAATTGATGATTGAATAATTGAAACAATTTGATTTAGAGGAACTTTTGGTTTGGCCGAAACTTAGGAAGGTTAGGGTTTGGTGTGCATTTGGTTATTTTAGGTGTTTAAATGATGGAATAAGCTATATTTGGTATGAATATAATGAATTAATGGTTAAATGTTGGAAAAGAATACATTTGGATGAAAGGTTGTTTTGGCCGAATGTGATGAACTAGGTTAGTGATATGTGTTTTGATGTTTGTTAGGTTTAAATGCTTAAATGTTGTACATTTGATACTTATATATGTTGATTGATGAAATGGCATTGAAAAATAGATGAATGGAATGAATTCTATTCAAGTAGGTCAAGTTGAGTTTACTGGTTTAAAGTGTTTGACTAATGTAATTTGTAAAGTGAAGGTTGAATATGAATAAGTGTTTGAAATGGTAGAAATGTATAGTTTTGAATATGTAAAGAATGATTGATTTGAGTGCTTGAAAGCTAAGTTTGAACATAGTGTATGTTTAATGTGAAATGATGAACTAAGTATATAAGAGTTGTTAATGTGTTATATTAGTGATGAATATGTATAATGTGAGTTGAAAGTAGTGTTAGATATGAGTTATGACATAAAGGAAAGGTTGTAAGATGATTGTGTAAAGTAAGGCTTATAAGGCATAATGTGTATGCCTTATGTAAATTGATGTGTTTAAATGTTTGTTTAAGTGAATAATGTGATTTGTTATGTTATATAATCTTATCGGAGTGTTATGCGTGAAAATAGGTGAACCATCGAAAACTCCTGATCGGAGTGCGGAGCGGCGAGCCTAGTAGGACTCGAGTATAGTTTGGGGGTTAATTGGACTTATTGCATATAAGGTGAGTCCTTATGTATAATTATGCATGATTTGCATTATATATGCTATAATATTTCATTTGAGCCAATAAAACCAAGTTTGATACCTAAAAACCCAAACAGTGCAAATTGGCTCGTAAATAAGCTTGCTGAAACGACTAAAATTGACCTAGACTTTGCCGGGCCATAAAATGAAATCCAGAAAGCCAATTGGGCGAACACTTAGCCTAATCATCTAGTCTCGATGTAAGCTTCGAAACGGTACCTCATGGTCCATCTAATTCTTTTGGTAACCTAGTTAACCAGAAACTACTCAAAAATCCCAAAATGGACTAGTAATTTGGGAGCCAGTTGCGGCAGCACAACTGGGCCCGTCGGGCAATTTTTTGCAACTTCCTAATTTGTGCCATTATTCTTTATATATGTATATATGATCATTCTACAGCTAAATAAGCTTTATTTGTGATATATTTGATGGTTATATAGAGACACAAACGTATGATATTAAAACAGGACTACTTTGATGGGTAGTGTAAAATACCATTGACTGTGTGCACACTGGTAATAATTAAATTAGCCCGTGCTTGAGATGGCGTGTAATATTCTCTAGTATTCATAAATTTGCCCATGCTAGGGAGGGCGTGTAATATTCCTTAGTCGTAAAGGCTGATCCCCTTTAAGTGTAGTGAATTTAGCACTTGATTATCGTGCCTATTATAAACAATGCAAATGAACTTGAATATGACTTAATCCTATTATATCATATGTGAGTTGGCTTATATATTGAATATTGATATGAATACTCATATGTTATTGATACAGATTTTTGTTACTTATTTTATTTGCTACAGTGCATTGAATCTACATGTCATATATGGGCAGTACTTCATTATATAGCATTTACTGTATTCTTATGCATTTGAATTCACTAAGTATTTTTATACTCACCCCCTTCAGTGGTTATCATTTTCAAGTCAGCAGTGAGGGATGTATTCCATTGGCACATCTTATCCTCGCCGTGGAAACTTTGACACTAGTGATATGTAAATTCCAGTTCCAAAATATTTGTAAATATTGTATAGAATAGAGGTCCCATGGTACTGTAAATTAAGGTTTGGCATGTATATATGTGTGCGTTGCATTTAGATATCTATAAGTTATATATTGAGATATATTCATATATGTTGAGATGAATATATGTGATTTGATGTTCAGATGTT
>CANXYC010870822.1:0-15729 GCA_948193065.1 Aleurites moluccanus | reverse complement strand
TGCTCTTAGAATATACAAGGATGTCATCGATGAATACAATGACAAACTTATCCAGAAATAGCATGACCACCCTATTCATCAAGTCTATGAATGCGGCTGGTGCATTAGTCAATCCAAATGGTAACACTAAGAACTCATAGTGTCTATATATAGTCTGGAAAGTCGTCTTTGGTATGTTCTCATTTTGAATTCTCAACTGATGATAGCTCGACCTCAAGTCTATCTTAGAGAAATGACTAACACCCTACATCTGGCAAAAAAAATCATCTATCCTTGCAAAGGATACTTGTTCCTTATGGTAACCTTGCTAAGCTACCTGTAATCTATGCACAATCTCATCAAACCATCTTTCTTCTTCATAAAGAGCGTTGGTACACCCCTAAGGCGAACTGTTAGGTCTGATGAATCCCTTGTCAAGCATATCTTGCAACTGAACCTTTAATTATTTTAACTCAACTGGTGTCATACAGTAGGTAGGAATTGAAATCAGGCTCATGCCAAGTAGCAAATCGATATTGAACTCTATCTCTCTATCCGGTGGCAACCCTTGTAACTCTTTAGGAAATATGTCTGAAAGCTCACTAACTACTAGAATATGCTCTATGCATTTTACTTCCTTCTAAGTATCCCGAACATAAGCTAAATACCTTTGGCAAACCTTCCTTAACAATCTTCTCGCCCCAATGACAAATGTCACATTATATGGTACTTCGCTCTTCTCTCCTTGGAACTCAATTTCTTCACCCAAAGGTGGCTTGAAAACTATCTTCTTCCCATTACAATCTATGGTAGCATAATGCTTAGACAATCAATCCATGCCCAAAATCACATCAAACTCTAACACAAACAATTCAATCAAATCTACATCCACCTATGCTAACTACAGATGAATGATAAAAGTTATGGACTTCAATCTCTTCCTCTAAGGGAGTAGAAACAACTAACACATGCTCAAGCAACTAACATGGCACATGCAATTTCTTAGCAAAACATGATGAGAAAAAGGAATGCGTAGCTCTCGAATCCAACAACATTCTAGCATTCAAAGCTTGGATAAGAAGAATACCTATAACAACCGTGTTGGATGTCTGGGCCTCATGCTATGCCAAAGCAAATACTCTCCCTCTGCCTTTACCCATAGGAGTTGACCCTGAAGCTTAAGCCATATGCTATCCTAACCCTCTGCTAGCCTCTAGAGTTTTGCCCAAGGTACCTCGGCCTACACCTGACTGCTGACCAATACTCCTCTCCCTATCCATTTGAACTGTAGTATGAGAAGTCTGAGGTCTAACTCTAAATGATGGTTATGGACAATTCTTGAGTAAATAACCTTATTGTCCACATCCATAGCATGTTCTTGTCGTATAATAATAAGATCCTCTATGAAGTTTACCATATGTAGGACATAAAGGATTAGTAGTCCCAGGTGGTATCGAACTGGCTGTACCATGGCTCAATTGAGAAGTGGGTCCAAGGGTAGTCCGACTCTGTTATGGTCTCTCTGAAGATCATTTGTGCCCACTCTGAGGAGCTGACTGATGAGTCACTCCCATACTTTTCACCCTACTCTCTTGCTTGGAAGAACTGCCCATTTTAACTTTATTCTTCTCTGTTCTCTTAGATCTGGCTTCCATCTATCTATTCTCAATCACTCTAGCCTTATCCACAAGCTTAGAGTAAAAGTCAAAGTCAAGAGCAGCTAAGAGTTTAAACAATAGAGCCACTAATCCTCTACAAAATCTCTGAATCCATGCCGCTTCTATAAGCACCAAAGCTAGAACAAATTTGCTCAATTGACTGAACTTCCTAGCATACTCTGAAACACTCATACCAAGAGTCTAAACCAATCTCTTAAACTCAACAGATTTAGCTTCTCTTACACTCTTTGGAAGAAATTCATTCAGTATCAATTCCATGAACGTCTCCTATGAAAGATTCTCATTACCTCGAAGCATATAAAAAATGCTTCTCTTAAACCATTCTTTGGCTACAGCTTTCATCGGATAGCCAACAAACTCTATGGCTCTTCTATCAGGGATCTGCAAAATTTGTACTTTCTCTTCAATTTCTTCTAGGAAATCAGTAGGATCCACCTCCCCTCTATACTCTGAGGGCTTTAGCTTAAGAAACCTCTCAAACGATACCGCATATACTTAAGGTACAACTAGTAGTGGGACTACGGTAGGAACAGGAATCTTTGGAGCCTATACTGGAGGTACCTACTGTTGTCTTTATTGAGTAATGAACTAAGCTATAATTGCATAGTTCCTTTGTAGCTGTTCTAATTGTGGAGCCATATTAACCACATCCATTTGTGGCACTGGAGGAACCTGATCACATTCATTCCCATCCACGGAGCCTTCTTTGGAAGGTAAATCTTGTCTATAATAGCCTCGACCTCGTCTTTTATAGTGTCGTAGAGGGACCTTGATACTGATAAGAAAAAAAAAAGATCAAACTCACTATGCATACTTAACATAGATTTATACCCAAGTAAGACATAACTTGGACGAGACATGAATCATATGCTCCATAGTTATCTTAATCAACACTTAGACTAGGGATCATACACATCTATCTATCTTTCTATCTTAAGGATTATAAACTTATAGCTCTGATACCACCTTTGTCATACCCCAACTATAGTGGTGTGACGGCCCTAGGGCAAAGGTAGGCTTAAGGCCACCATAAACCCGTAGAACACCTATAACCTGGATCTCATACACATTATATATCTATATTATACATAGTCATAATTAAGCATAATCAATTCTATAAATCATATAATCATCATTCATGAATTTCAATACATCTTTATATGATTTCCTCTTATTCCTTACCGATCAAAAGATACATCCCACATCAATAAGGAACAAGGGATAATCCATAAATGTGTTAATCTATATATCAAAATAGTATCATCCTCCACATCTAACTACGAAGCTCTAGAGTATACTCCTCATTCAATATAAATACATTAATACAAATAATGGTTCATCAAAGAATTACATAAAGACTTCTTGGAGGAATGGATCAAGAAGCTCTGTCTTTTGAATTAGCTCTCTCTTGAACTATATTGTCCCCTAAAATCCACAAAAGAGGAATGATTCCTCAACTAAGTATGATATAAACATGCAACGCATAGGTTAAGCCAAGGAACTTAGGTATGAAAGTATCATAGGGTTATACTTGCAAAGAACATAAGTGCTCACAATTGAATAGCATTATCAAACAAATCATAAGATACAATTGTCATAATCATAACGCATCGATAGCCTTGCTACATTACCGTGTCATATATGCTTGGCCGAGTATATGCTTAAAGGAACGCTAATAAAACCATATCAGTTGGGCTCTCATTGTGCATATGGACTAATGAATTTACTCTCATTAGGAAGAGTGTTCGATACAAATGCATATCATAGGTTATATAGCTTGGTTTTCTCATAGAAACTTATTGGTCACGAGACCATCGACACATAAACATTTATTCATTCAATTTAACAAATAGGTTTCATAATGAACTTGGTCCAAGGAAGGATGACCAAGTCATTCACAACATACAAGGTAATTACATGTATCAAGTTATCATCAATTTAAGAATATCATAGGAAATTTAATGAATAGACTAACAATACAATATTTCATAACATGGGGATTATATACATATACGTTAGGAAGGATTGAACAATCAATTTCAAAGAACAACATACATGTGCAATGGTTATACTTACCTCAAAGCAAATTATCCTTGTTAATCTCTTAAACAATTGTGAAATCAACAATCCTCTTTATTTCCTTAAATTATCCTCTCTTATGTCAAATCCCTAAATACTTAAAATTAGGGTTTTACCCAAAATGCTCATACATGATAAATTCTCATATTTCTAATCATGTTTAAGAATCCTAACATGATTTCTGGTATCATTTTAATCACCTCTTAGAGAAATGTAGAAGATTGGGATGAATAGCTAATATTCACCTAAAAATCATAAGTCCATTATTCTTTCTTATAATCCATAATAATTACTAATTGATGCTCTTAAACTTTTATACATTACTTATATTCATCTATTCTAACCATGTATTAACTTATCTTAACTTGGAATTGAGTTTGGAACAAATACTTGAAATGGAATCCTTGAGAAATTGACATCTTAATGTTTCTTGGTTGTTTGATCCTTGTTTCTTATGTCAATGTAATTTTTAGAGGAGAGAATTGAATGAGTTTAAGGGTGTTGAAGAGAATTTATAAAGTAGAGAGAGAAAAGGACGAAATAAATGAAATTCTGAAAATGAAGAAATGGGGTCAAATATTTATAGGCCAGTGTCTTTACACTCATGAAGAGAGGCTTCATGGCTATGAAGGCAACTATTTACATTTAGGTCTGAAATATTTTCACGACCGCAAAGAGACAGTTCACACCTGTGAAGGCAAATATGAGGATCTAGCAAATTTACATAGAAAGATTTATCACATTGGTGAATGATATCTCATGCCTGTAAAAGATGCTTCACACCCATGAAGGATTTTTCACATCCATGAAGACATACCTCATGCTCGTGAAGACATACCTCATGCCCGTGAATATCTGTTTAGGTCATTTTGGAATTCAGGTAGTAAGTTTTGTGACACCCGTGAAAGGTTTGCTGGTAAGAACCTCTCATGCTTCTCCATTTTATCTTATCCAAACTCAATAAACCTATACTTAATCATTTTTATCACCTCAAATTCAATCATCTTTTAACATCTACCCATTCTAAGAGTAATATATCTACAACATGACAATGCTAGATTATTTATCATGCATATATATATATATATATGTATCTATGTATATACACATATGCTAACATTCATCAAACAATTATAAGTGAACACATATCTACTCTAAACATTCCAAATACTGAGTGTTACACGTCTCATCCTCCTATGGATATGTGGTTGGGTTTAAAGATTTGGGCCTTTGAGGAGTCATCAAACAATTATAAGTGAACACATATCTACTCTAAACATTCCAAATACTGAGTGTTACACGTCTCATCCTCCTATGGATATGTGGTTAGGTTTAAAGATTTGGGCCTTTGAGGAGTCATACGAGGGGATGTCTTGGGAATATTTTTTCCTTTTTGAGGGATCTTATATTGACTTCTGTCCGACTCATTTGACGGGCTGAGTAAGCAGTCAGTTGTGGAGTCCTCCTGTTGTGGCAGCTGCTAATCCGATAATTGGCTCGTCTTTTAGGCCTCATACCAGGCAGTCTTCTCGATCTTTATCTAAGCCAATCTTCGTTGCTTCTTCCGAGTTTCCTGTACGCTAAGTTGGTCCCTTGCCACCTACTGACCCTAAACCCAATATAGAGGCTGGACTATTTTCAGATGATTTCCTTTGGACACCTCATTATTGGGTGACAAAAGAGATTTCATATACAGGTCGAGATGGTGTTCTTTACATCCATCATGATTTGGATCAGACTCATCCTTGGTTGTTATCGCTTCCTCTATATCCAACAGTAATTCATTTTGCTTCTTGAATCTCTGGTGGCAATTCTTTTCGCAGTTGTTTTCTGACATATTTATGATTTCCCTTTTTCTTTATTATAGCCTCTTAAGAAGTGGATCTATCACACTTATGGGATGGCTCAGAGGATGAAGCTTAACCTAAGCACTCTGCTGACTCGTATGGATTTTATCGATGATAACTCTCAGTTAGAGGATACTTGACAGCGTCGTCATCGTGGTCACCAACCTTGACTATTTTTGTTCTGATTTCTTTTTCTTCACCTTCTTATATGAATTTTCTGTGACTACTGGCTTAATTATGTAAGAGTAATAATGAATGGATGTATGTTATGTATGTTATGTATGCTTGATGCACTGGCTCTTACTGGACAAGCTCTGGATGTATGAACTGAAAGTATGTATATATACATGATCTGTGTAATGTATATGCTTTTTAATTGATTTGGATGATGAAAATACTCATGTATGCATGGAAATGTCTAAAAATGTCTCAAAAGGCTTGAAAAAATGAGTCGGGATGCAAAAAACTAATGGGAAAAGGTTGCTTGGGAGGTTAACACTAGGCAGAAGGGGGAGTGTCGCCCTTATACTTGGTGTCTGCCATCAGACAAACTGGCAGATCTTCCAGAGGGCCTAGGGGATCTTCCAGGCCTGTGTGGCAGCTTCCACAGGCATGGGAGAGGCAATGACAAATTTGGGCTATTATGGCTTCTTCCTTGATTTTTATGCTATAAATACCTTTCATGGGCATTTAATATGACTTTTAGTCACTTCAAATCTCTTTTTTTTGTTTGGTCTTTTATGAGTTTTTGTCTGTATGGAACCTTTTTGTAGTCACAGTCTGTTTTTATGGGTCAGAGGCTTGAACAAGGTTGAAAAGATACATTTGGGGTGCTATGGTGTCAATTATGTTTTGACACTGAAAGGTGTAAAGGTGGATTGGGAATTCTTGGGTGTTTACTTAAGGTTTTGGGGCCCAACCATCCATGTGTTTCATTTTGCGACGGCTTGGAAGAGTTATGTCCCACTTTTGAGGAGTTCAGTGCTATACTTAGTAGTAAGGTGGATGCTACCTTAGCTAGGTCGAAGTATAAGGTTGGCTATTTTTAGTCTTTTCAGGGGCTTTTGGGGGTGAGCCCAGACCTTGCTAGCTCTATGTTGGTGGATAGTCAAATTAATTTGGCTATTGTTATTGAGGAGTTTATGGATTCGGGCGACTTTAAGGATGTGGCTAGGCAGGAGCTGAGGATGGTTGCTTTGGTATTGCGTATGATATCAGGCTATTTGTTTCACAGTTCTCCGGGATGGTTAGCATTGAGATAGTGGAGTTAGTTTCTCAAATGGGCAAGGTTCTTCTATTGCGGGGCTTTTTCTAGCTTAGACATTGTATTGTTTGGAAAGTAGGTGCATGGTGGATGGACCATGGTCTATTAGCCCAATGGTTTTTCTGGTGACAAAATGACTTTCTTTTTTCTTTTGTTGGGTTTTGCCTAGTCTGGGTAGTCTAATTGGGTTAGCTGATCTGTTTAGCTAGGTTTGGTTGTATTGATTTGTTTAGTCTAATTGGGCTAGTTAGACTATTTAGTTTGGTTTGACTGATTTGTTTAGTCTAACTGCACTATTTTCCAGGTTTGGCTTAAAGATCACCTCCAGGCGATTGGTCTCCCATCTAGAATGCCATATTCATTGAAAAAATATTGAACGCGGAGGATCCGGGTCCGCTTCGATGCTGAGCATTAATGAATTAGCTAGCTACTAGAGTTGGGTCAAGAGGACATCCTGTGATTTTGTTCTTGGTATAGGGTTTTCTCGTTCATGACTATGAGTTATAGGTATAACATGGTGTATTTACTGGGTTTTTATATAACCACCTTTTATCCCGGGACTAAGGTTTTAAGACAGATGGGTATGTCTCAAGGGAACCCTCTAGATGGGACTACTTTCCCGATCTCCCTTATTTCTAATATTGTGGCATAGACTATTATGAGTGGTTGGAGAAGGAGGATGTGTTTGGTGAACCTATCTAGATCAGTTGATAGGTTAGATGGTTATGGTGTTTATCTTAAGAAGAGGGTTTGGCCCACAGAGAAGTTGCACAGACTTTGCTTCGATTTATAAAGGGGGACTCAGAGATTGAGGATAACTCTGGATCTAATGCTGACAAGGGAATAGATTTGATGCAAGCTACAAAGGATGCATCAACTAGGGTAAGGGCATCTGTTAATGGCTCGAATGAGAGTGGAGACATTTGTTTGAGGAGAATAAGGACTCAGACAAATTGATTGGACTGGTCTATTTAGCCGTAGGTTTATTTTTTCCATCTTAGGACTTAGATCTAGATTTTGTGGATATGCTTTTTATTGATCTAGATCAACTTTGACCCAGTCATAAATTTTTTGTGCTTGACTGGATAACAAGATAGGATACATATAAATGAGACAGTATTTACTAAACTGTAAAGACGTGACATGATTTTTTGACGAGTCATGATAACTTGCAAATTTTGCCACCAGAATGATGATTGGTGGATGACACATGAAATGTGAATGAGATATCATAGTTGCCTTTCTTATCTTCCCTTTTTTTCTTTTCTTTATTTTTATTTTATTTTGGCTCTAACTTTTGACCAAGCTGCCCTTGCGAGTTTTCGACTTGGCAAGCTGCTTTAACTTTTGCCTAAGCCACTCTTTTGGATTTTCAACTTAGTGAGCTGACAAAGAATCAATAAACATGAAATGATGTTGGGCACAAAATGATAATTTTATTATTATTTGGATCATACTCAAGGAGGGCTACCTATATATCATGATTTTCTTTTTTGCTTTCATTGAACACATATATTTTTTTTTAGAAATAAGGCCATGTAGTTATTATTTTTACAATGTATGCTTTGATTACAATGAGACAAAATGAAAAATATACAAAGTATATCTTCAGTTGGTCAAGATTGCAGGGACTCGAGAACTCATTGCCGTCTAGATCCATCAATATGGATCCTCCGCCAATTAGAATCTTTTTGAGTACATATGGGCCGACCCAATTAGGTCTGAATTTGCCTCTTGGATCATGAACATAAGCTTTGATTTCCTTCAACATCAAGTTGCCTTCTTCTAAATCTCTATCAAAGACTCGTTTGTTGAAATGCCGAGCTAACCTTTGTTGGTACCACTGAATATGATACAAGGCGTTCATTCTATTCTCATAAATAACATTCAACTGATTATGATAGTTCTTGGCCCATTTAACTTCGTCTAGTTAACTTTTTTGAATTATTCTTGCAGATCTGATTTGTATTTCAATGGGCAAGACTGCTTCCATTCCATATACTAGAGCATAAGGAGGTGTAGTGAAATGCCTCGTCACTCTTGGACCTTTGCAAATATTTGGTAATTGTGGCATTCCTGTATGAAACTAGTAGCAATGCAATATTTATTAATTGATTCTTTACCCTTTTTATTTATTTCATTTTTCTTACAATCTTTTGATATATCATATTGGATCGAGAAAAATGGACATAGAAATATAAGAAAAAGTAAAATTTTCATTTTTAAACAAAGCTTCATTGCTTTTGATTACATGAGAAGAAAAAAGACTGACTCGGGAAAATTACAAACTCAATAAAGGAAAAAAATTTGATTGACTCAGACCTAGACTCGGGATCTACTAAGCTGGATATACGACTAAACATCAGGATTGAACAGCTTCTTATAGTGTCAAAAGTTCAAGATTAATTGGCTAAGGTGTGTAGGTTTGCTTCTACTATATGAAAGTATGCTCAAAGAGAACGGCCTCCATATTCTCCTCCCAATCTAGGTCTAGCATGTAAATGGGCTCACAATACTCCAAATTGAGCCGGATATCAAAGAAAAGTTCAAAGCCAGGGGTTAGCTTTTTTTCATAGGGCAATAGAAGGGTACGGGGAATCCATAATATGGAAAATTTTCTCCTTCCTTCATAAAGTATCCATTTATAGTGGGGAAGTAAGGTTGCATATCTCGATCATAGGCCTTACCTTCCTTATGGACTTGTGTTTTAGCCTTGGCTCTTTGCTCCACCTCCTTTAGATGTGTTTTAGAGGGCCAAAATATAAGCCCGAAGGGTGGGTTAGCAATGGGATAGTCGTTAAAAGAATTGATTCCCTATTGGCCCCTTCAAGTCCTAGGCCTGGAAAATAATTCATTTTGTTGGTTATGTTAGCCATAACAATGTTTCCAAAGGGGTTAAAATCAAATGAAACTAGCTCTTTACCTACTTCTACTTGGATGAATTAAATTGTATCAAATGAGAACCCTGATAGTGGCATCCTAATTGGTTTGGGTTGGATTTCCAAGATTGGCGTAGTAGATGGGACCTCAATTTTTCCATGCATGTCACCCTTGATTGTGACGATGAAGGTCCCATGAGGAAATTTCAGCTTCTGATGGAGAGATGAAGGAATGGCTCTAGCTTGGTGAATCCAAGGCCTATAGAGGAGAAGGCAAGCGGGCATATCAATGACTTAGAATGGAATAAAAGTGGTGATTAGGCCAATAAACACATCCAGGGTGGCTACACCAAGTACTTCCTGCTTAGTGTTATCATAAGCCCTAACTATGTGGTTAGAGGGAGTGAAATCAAAAGCTTTTAAGCCTAAACAACTAGCCACCTTCAAAGGGCACACATTCAGGGCAGACTCGTTATCAACCAAAACCATAGATATTGTCTTGCCCTGGGTTATGACCGTGATATAAAGAGCATTGTTATGGCTTGTTTCCACCATTGGTAGGTCACAGTCAGTGAAGGAGATAGCTATAGCTTTTGTGAAGTTAGTGAGAGAAGCAACCAAAGTTTATGGGAAGATGTCGATAGGAGTCCGACATTGGTTCAAGTACTTGCAAAGAGCTTGGCAATGAGGGGTAGGATGATTGAATGAGGCTCCATATTGAGATGTTTGCTTCGGTCTTTTTGAGTTGGTTGAGGACAACATCCTTATTAGGTTCACAAGAGGCTTTGATTTTCTCAACTGGTAAAGGGATAGGTTACATAGTAGATGATTGTTGGATGGGCTATATTAGGGGTTGATTAAATCTGCTACTTCTAGTTATGGCATCAATCTCGTCTACAAAATCATTCAAATCAAGGACACAACAGAAGTCAGAGTTTGACCTAATCAAGGCAATTACATCAAACAAAGGATCAGAGGATTGGATGAAATGGATATTTAGTTGGTGATCTAGGAGAGGGTTGGTTTTTATATTTCATTTGCTCCATAGAGGTAGGATATCTCCACTATCTATAAGATCTTGGATCTTGTGCTTTAAGTCCTTGCAATCATTGGTTCTATGCCCCTTGGCTTGATAGTATTCACAATACTCATTCATGTTTCAGCTCCTTAGTATAGGGTTTGGTGGTGATCTAGGTTCCAAAGGCTTGATCAATTTAGCCTCCAAGGCTTTCTTATAAATAGAGAAAGAGTAAGGCCCAAGTCTGTGAAGGATCTTTTCTCATGTCTCATACGTTGGTGGGTAAAAATGCTAACTACTTCTCCACTTTTCTAATTAGTAGAGTTGTTTACATTAGAAGTGTAATTGGGATTTCTTTGGTATCTAGAGCTAGAGGTGGAAGACTCATCCTTGATTTGACCACTTTGGACTAAGTCTTCAATTTTGAAGGTTGTGGCTACAAGAGCTTTGAAGTCAATGAGGTATTGTGTTTGGAGGTGAGTCTGGTAAATTAGTAGGAGGTTTTTGACAATGATGTCAATTTGTTGTTGCTCAGTATCCTATTTACCATCTAGGCGGCTTTTGATCTCTATTGGGTCAAGAAGGTAGAGAAAGATTCCCTGGTTTGCTATTTGGTGGTTTCAAGGTCCCGTCGAGTAATATCTACCTTAATTTTATAGTGGTTTTGCTTGACAAAGGCATTGCAAATGTCATCCCAGGTCTTTTTGAAATTGACATCTAGGTCAATAAACCATATGACGACACCAGTGAGGGATTGTTGGAATAGCTAGGCAAGGAGTTTATTATCTACCCTTAAAGGAGTCATTGACCCACATACATCTTGAAGTGGGTCTTTGGGCAATTGTTGCCATCAAATTTATCCATGGAAGGCATCTTGAATTTGGAAGGAAGCCTGACATTTGGGAATAAGGCCAAAGAGTCCACATCTATTAGGTCATCATGTCTCTTTAAGTTCTTAATAGTTCTCTCCATGGCCTCGAATTTCTCCATAATTTTCGGGACTCAGCTGTAACAGGTTCATCCATTCCATAAAAAAGGTATGGAGAGGAATCAGGTGTGGTATGAAAGGTGAAGTGTATAGGGACATTTTCAAAGGCCTTCCCATTGTTAGTCAGATCAATAATAGGAGGTGATAAGGTAGATGGATTAAAGTTTTGAGGAGGTGGAGGAGTTCCAGGCTTTTTCTCTAACATCCTTTTGACTTCATGTATGATGGACTGGCATTGTTTATTCAGGGTTTTAGCAAATATGTTTTGTTGGGCCTCTAAGGCATCCTAAAAATTTTCCTCTTATCTTTTAAGAAGGGTGGAAAGCAGGGTGTTCATGGTTCAAGATTAGTCTCATCGGCCATTGGTACCTTCATAAAGGAAAGGAAAAGGATTAGTAAAAAGGTGCAGGTCTGATTTGCATGGATGTGTATTTTTTTTCTCAATTTTTGGGTGGTGGATTACGTAAATGGGATCATTCTATTGATATGACAGTGGCTGGCTTTACTGGTAACGGTGAATGGGTCAGTTTCACTGTTTAGGTAAATGGGACAATGGGTCAGTTTCCTTGTTTAGGCATATTGGATAGTGGGTCGGTTTCACTATTTATGTAAATGGCACAAAGGGTCGGTTTCACTATTTGTGGATATGGTAATGGCTTAGTAGGTCAGGTTCACTATTTGTGGACATGGTAATGGCTCAATGGGTCAGGTTCACTATTTATGGACATCGTCAGGTTTACTGTTTGCAGACATGGTAATGGTTTAGTAGGTCAGGTTCACTATTTATGAGCACAATAACGACTTAGCAGGTCAGGTTCATAATTTATGGACATGCTAATTCACTATTTATGGACATGCTAATTCACTATTTATGGACATGGTAATGGTTTAGTGGGTCAGGTTTATTGTTTATGGAAATGATAATAGTTTAATGGGTCAGGTTCTGTAATACCCTAGAAAGCCTACCATAATTAAACTATATTATTATTTTCACATCCCAATTTCAAAACGCGACAGTCCTAGGATGCAGGAGATGCCAGAGGCGACCGACACTTGTAGAACCTAGTATCACATATAATTATCAATTACTATCAATTAATTAATAATTTACTTAATTACTATTCATTCTGACAATCTGTAATATGTCTGTAAATTATACTGCAATTGGTTGTAACATTCATCATATCATGCCATATCATTATAAACACTCCATAATATACCATACATATATGTTCATAAATTAACTATACCATATACAACCCATGGAGCAGCTAGGATATGAACATACAAAAATACAGTGTTTAACATAATTACACTATTATCAGACACTGCAAAATTTTATAGAGAGTCAAAAGCTGGAATTTTTGCCACTTACTCTGTACCTGGAAAGGAGAAACAATGAAAGGGTGAGTATATAAGATACTCAGTGAATCTATATGCATCGATTATAAATATAAATTGGAACATCAATAAAGGATAGGCAGATGAAATAATAATATCAATCTACTTAAGGACATCAGAATATAGAATCAAGTTATAGAAGAGAATTGTAAAGTCAATAACCAAATCAATGGAAAGTATAACATATGGATAAGACAGATAAAGGGACATGAAACTCATATAACACGTATCAGTGAACAAAAGACTGATCAGGTCTTATGGCTAAGATTATTAACCCTTCCCAGCTAAGGTATCATTATACAATGTACACATTGCCGACAGTATGTACCCACTTCCCTGTCAGAGCGACAGCTCTGTCAAACCACATCGGAGTCAATAAAAGTAAGGAACAAGTCATTAGATACCATTACACAACAATGGTATCACCAAATATCAATAACTCATTATCAATCAGTACAAGTAGCAATTTAATCAATGGTATAGCAATAGCAAGTAGGTATACAATTACAAAGGGTTTGGCATTCAATAATGGGATGGAACTTAGGTTTTTCATATATAAACAAAAGGTTGGCACAATTGGTATACCAATGTCGCTAGTGACGATGGCATTCGAATGGTAGGCCTATAGATGAAGAAGTGATAGGCCTATGACAAAATGAACTAGGCATTTTGTCAAACACTTGGTGTGTAACTTTAAATGGATAATTTGACATAGTTTGGGTAAAACTCCAACATTGCCCCAATAATCAACAACATACAATAAAGGCATTTGAATAAGCATTAGATATACAATAATGTACATCATTTAAAAGATCAAATTGGCTGAGGAAACATGAAGGAAACAAAGCAAAAAATTCAAAGGGATGAATAGTAATGGTGGTTTAACCAAAATGGGTTCAACAAAAATGAATTCCAATCAACATTCTAATACATTAGGCCTATAATTTGATGTATATAAGACTCATCTCACACTTTAAATTGGTTTGAAAAGTTGATTTTCCACCTGAATCTTCAAAGGAGGCAAAAGTCACAACTTTGTAATTCTTGATTTTCTACAACAAACCTACCACAAATATTTCATCCAGTAGCCTCCAATTAACATAATCTAAGCTTAATTAACATAAATCAACTCAAAATCAAATGGCTAATTCAAACAACTTAGGTTAGGGTTTCAATTTGGGGAAATTCTAACAAATGCATCAATTGATGCAATCAAACATAAAACCTATCTAATTCATCATCTATAACACCTAAATCAAACATAAAACTAAAGAAATCACTTCTTTACCTTAAAGTGACGGTTGATCCAAAATCTTCTTTCAAAGTATTCTTGATTTCCTTTGTGATTTCAAGTGAGAAATGGATGGAAATGGAAGAAACAAGGTTGGTGTTTAAGTTTTCTTAGGTTTTTCCTTAAGAAAAATGCATGAAATTGGTGGGAGAATAGAGGACGGTGGTTCTGCCAAAGGAGGAGAAGAAGAAGAAGATGAAGAAAAATGTTTAAGTGTTCCTTATATACTAAGTCAAAAATGGCAAATTGTATTTAGGTCCTTAAATTTTTCATAAATCATACTTTTGCCACATTTCCTTCTGTAATTTATTCTGACAATTCTGTTGAAAATTTGATTTCAAAGTGGGAATTCAAATAGCTTATTTTTATTTCTACTTAATTATAAAAATAGTTTTAGAGCCGTTCTGAAACTCAGACAATCCATTTTCAACTATACCCCAAAATTTCATTTATTTACGGTTTTGCCATTACTTACTTTTTCAGTGTTCCTAAATGTTTTTCACTTCTTTCTTTCTATCATAATTATACATATATTTATGTGTTTTTTTATACTCGGCCAAAATCATAAATTTATCTGTCGACCGGACTGCTATTTTCTCGGTAGTGTTATTGACAACTACGTTTTCCAGAATAGTATCTCATATGCAATCTAACTGTGTCTCAAAAATTATTTTTAAGCATTTCGATGATCCTAAACCTAAAATTGATAATAATAACATTCATTTATGGTAGATGTTTGGGATTTAGGCCGTTAGGCGCAGCGGAAAACAAAAAAAAATCCCAATCCAAGATCTCTATGTTGATTAAAATCAAAGATTAGATCAAAGATTCAAGATCTTTTACCTTTGTGTTTGAAACTCTTTCTTCACTTGATCACCAAGAAAGGGTTGTAGAAAACCATTATCTTTCCATGAGATGAGGAAAGCCCGACTAGTAATCTACGCGAAGATCAAACAACAAGCCTTTTTGGAAAAAGAAGCCAAAAACCCTTACGTGCAAGTCAAGGGAAATTTCAGCACTTATGAAGAAGTCAAGGAGTAGGCCGAAGCCTTTATGTTTTTTCTCTCAACAACTTTAGGCCAAAAAGATGTATTATGACTTCTTATTTCCTTAATTATGATCTCATCATATTTATAAATCTCTTGACCAACTATGTTTTAATCTAACGGCTTAGATTAAAACAATAGGTTTAATGACAATAATGTCATTAATGAAAAAGTCAAAAACACTCCTTTGACTTTAGACCTATTGATCATATTCTAAATATAATCCTATGGTCCTAATTTAATTAAATACATCATATG
>CANXYC010870540.1:0-12315 GCA_948193065.1 Aleurites moluccanus | reverse complement strand
ATGCAAATTCAAGTGGCCGATGGCAAGCCATGGTATTGGGACATATTCAACTTCTTGAAAAATGACCAGTATCCAGAAGGGGCATCCAAATCAGACAGAAGGACCCTGAGACAATTGGCTAGCAACTTCATACCCAATGGTGATGTGTTGTATAGAAGAGCGTGGGACAACATCCACCTTAGGTGTGTAACAGAGTAGGAAGGTCAGAAGATCATGGAATGGGTACATGGTGGTGAAGAAGGTCCACATATGAACGGTTTTGATTTGGCCAGGAAAATCACCAACTTGGGATATATTTGGCTTTCAATGAATGATGACTATGTTAAGTATGTCCAGAAATGTCACAAATGTCAAATATTTGTGAAACTTCAAAAGCGACCTCCCGTTCCATTGCATCCAACCACAACACCTTAGCCTTTTGCTATATGGGGCATTGATGTCATAGGATGCATCAACCCTAAGTCCTCAAACGGTCATGAGTACATTCTTGTGGCAATAGATTACTTCATAAAGTGGGTAGAAGTAGCCTCGTATCAAGTGTTGAATTCCAAAAAGGTAGCACATTTCATCCGAACTAACATAATTTATCGGTTTGGATTGCCTTTCGAGATCATCACTGATAATGGGTCTCATTTTCAAAAGGAAGTAATAAATTTGCTCGAAAAGGAAAAGATTCAACATCATCAGTCTTCTCCTTATCGTCCTCAGACCAATGTTGTAGTCGAGGCAGCAAATAAGACACTCAAGACCATTATGCAGAAGATAATCACCAATCATAGAAGCTGGCATGAACGACTTCCATTCGCATTATAGGGGTATCGGACCTCCATTCGAACGCCAATGGGGGCAACCCCGTATTCTTTAATATATGGAATGGAAGCAGTTCTTCAAATTGAGGTACAAATTTGCTTTGCAAGGGTCATATGAGAGAATTAGCTCACTGAGGCAGAATGGATCAAAGGGTACCATGACCAGCTGAATGCTATTGATGAAAAAAGGGTGGATGCGCTTTATCGAATTCAAGGGTATCAGCAAATGCTAGCCTGACATTTTAACAAAAGGGTAACTGACAGAGGATTGGAGGAAGGTAACCCGGTGCTTAAGGAAATCAGAGCTCCTGTGCATGATCTAAGAGGAAAGTTTAGGCCAAATTGGGTCGGACCATATTTGCTCAAAAAGATCTTGTCTGGTGGAGGTGTCATACTCGCGGATCTGGATGGAATTGAATTTCCGAACCCCTGTAATCTTGATCAACTAAAAAGATATTTTGTGTGAATCCTGCTTCATGATGCATTGTATGAACAGAACTACGAGGACCTGATTCTCCCCAAAGAAAACTTTCATGTGTAAAAAAGAAGGAATGTAAATGGAGATACGTAGGCAACCCACCTTGGGTGCGGTCCAAAGCATAATAAAATTATCATTTTCTGTGCCTAGATTAATTAGTTCATGCTCGCTAAGTTGAAAACCTGAATAAGGCATCTTAGGCAAAAATTAAAGCAGCTCGGCGAGTTGAAAACCTGAAAGGGCAGCTCGAGCAAAAATTAGAGCAAAAAAAATAATAATATAAGAATAATGCTTTAGTTTAAATTGGAATTCACCAATTATTTTCCAGTCCTTTTTAGTCAAAATATTCTGTCCTGTCTCATCTGTCAGAGTCAAAATAATAAAAATTTCATCTCATTTTATTCAATTTCATCAAATTTAAATGAATGAAGTTCATAAAAGTTCCAAAAGATGGAATAAAAAAAGGTCATAATCTAAGCTCGTCTTCTCCTGGGATGAACATCCATTGAGTCAACAGAATCCCCATCCTCTGTCATGAGTGTATCTGGTTCAACTTTCACCTCCACCTTATCTGTGGTCACAACAACTTCTTCTGGTTTTGTTATATTGTCTATCTCAATATCCCCAATCTCAGTGTCAGCCTCCAATTCTGTAATCAAGGCAACCCATCGGATATACTCAATGGACCAAACTTCTGTGATGAACCAGGAGTCATAATATTCCAGCTTGCCAGACAATCCAGCAGGATGTAAGAAGCGCATCGACCGCCTTCAGCCATTCATTATAGCCTAGGATATGGGTCTGGTAATCTGAGATGTGGGAAAAACTCTCCGTCCAGTGGAGTGCCCTGTGGCTGACCTATTTTCCTTATGATTCTGGTTCCTTAGTAGAATGAGGTTATGAAAATCCCCAGCAAATACACCATCTTGTATCCATAGCTCATTATAATGAATGAGTCAATCCCATACCAGGAGCAATACTAGAGAAGCTCTTTAGAATCCAGCTCCAAAATCCAAGCAATCCACTCCTTTTCTGTGTCAAAGCGAATCAGAGTTCTCCATATGCGATACCGTGCAACCGAATATGGCATCCTATCTGGGGAGCCACTACTTGTAGGTGTTCCTTGAGCCAAACCTAAAAAGGAGTAAAAGGGGTACAAAAAAAACGATAATGGAAATACAAGATGTTTTTACTTGTAAAATGACAGGGTTAACAGACCAAGGCCCTTTGGCTCTAAAATTTTCATCCAGGCTCTGTAAAGTTTCTGCTAAGATCATGCCAACAATGGTGCAACCTCGCTCCATCTGAGCGATCAACTCCACTACCCAAATGTCTTCCCAACCAGGTGAGTTAAAAAAGAGGCATCCAACGGTCAAACACAGAACCAAAGTAGTCATTCTGTGTTTTTCTCACATTTTGTCCTCAGAATCTGCTAAATATTGGAACTCAGCTATAACTGCAGCTAGGTTGATTCGGCCTTCCACGACCAAAGAGCTGGCTAGCTCATGTCTGAACCCCAAAAGCCTTTTGAAAGAATGAAAATATCCAACCCTATGTTCAGGGACAACTAAGGCAACATTTGGGCTACTTCCGAGGATGGAATCGGAACACATGGTCAATAGGGTCCCAAAACCTGAAACAAGCTTTCAAAAAATCCCAATCAACTTTTACACCCCTTAGAGTCAGAACAGAGTTGATTCCATATTTGACCAGATTGATCTTTTCAACCTTGTCTAGGTTCTTGGTCCACGAAAACATGTGGTGGCTATAATAGGGCTCCATTGGCCTTTTTGAGTAAAATGAGAGAGAAAAGTCAGAAAGAAAATACTAAGAAATCACTGAGGGATGCTAAAAATAGTCAGAGTGACTTTTAAGAAGAAAGGGGGGCCTTTTTATAGAAAAATGAGCCAAAACAGGCTGGGGCATGCATCAACATTACCTAGGGCTGGCGGAGCCGCCACAGGCCTAGGGCGGCAGCACCACCTCATGATGGCGGCACCGCCAAGCCCCCTAGAGCACCAGGGCTGCAGCCGCCCTAAGCTCAGGGCGGCACCACCATACACCTTGGGCGGTAACTCCCCTTCAGGCCGGCGGTAGCAGATCTGCTTGGTAGGATTTTTCGGGATATCTGAGTTTTTTTTCCAGAATTTTATAGGTCTGGGGCATTCTAGGACATTTCCAAAACATTTTAGGCAGTTTTAGGCATTTTAATGCATTTAACTACATTTTTTTTGGACTGAAAATTGCATTAACATAGCATTTTAGTCTGCATCCATAAGCATGGGGTGGTTTAATAAAATAATAAAACATCATTCATACATAACATCATAGCACCATTATAACATCCATACATCATGGTTAAGAAACAAAAAAAAAAAGAAGAACATGAAAAGCTGGAAAAGAAGATTAGTCTCTTCGACAACGCTGACGAGGGTCCTCCAGTGGACAAGGCATATTAGTCCTGAAATCAATCCAAGTCAGCATACCTGTCAAGGCTAGCTCCATTCTATGCCCCACATGATAGTAGTGGCGAGCCCACTCTATGGTAAGCTGAAAAAGAGTAAAATGTCATATGCTTAGCTAAAGGATCATTTTCGAAAGCAAAGCTATGAGGTATCACGAGCTAAAGGATCATTTTCGAAGGCTAAGCTAGGAGGTATCACAAGCTAAAGGATCATTTCCGAAAGTAGAACCAAAAGCATAAAGAGCATCAATATACCTCGGGGTTATCGGGGAAGTTTGGTGTATGAGGATGGACCGCATCCGTAAGATGGAATGTCTGCATCTCTCTGTGAGCATTGATATAGAAGATATCTTTAGGGAGTAAGTAGCTGGGGCCCAAGACGACCCGACTAAGATTATTTTGTGTCTCAGGAGTAATGCTGGGATCAATTGAAGAAGGGTCTCTTGATGTGCCCACACTATGAACTCGGCTTGGTTTGGCAGAAGAAGGACCAGCAATGTCAGATGCATGCTCCAGTTGCCTACATGGATCACCGACAGGACCCATCAAACGAGTGTGACAAAATATCGCATAGTTATCCCTGGGTGTCACATACAGATGGATGGGAAGCCCAATATAAGCCTCATCAGGAGCACAAATGTCCATGTTCCATCACATGTCAATCAGTGGGTGTATCGGAACTACCCATCTACTAATAGTCTGGACTCGGACTCTCTCTCCCAGGTACTACAGCTTGTAAAATGGTGAGCAAAGCAATAATCGGGAGCAAGCCAATGCAACACTCGAGTTAAGTTCTACTGGCATCAGCGGCATCCGATCGATATAGGGTTTCGTCACAACCTGCATAAAGATTTGTTGTAATAAAAGCCATGAAATATGGGTGATATAAAATCAGTAAAATACCTGGAAAGCATCAAGGCTGCCGAAGAATGCCCAAATAGTCCCGAATTCATGTACATCGGGGTTAGACCAATATTCCTTGTTCCACCGGATGCCGGCTAGAAAAACATCTAGTCTAGGGCTGCTAAGAGTGGGGGCAAGTGTCTGAAAGTACTCATAGGCCCATACCTGGCTCAAGCATGTTAAACAGAAAGTTAGAAAGCAAAGTTCAGAACAGGTACAGAGAGTACCTCCCAGTTCAAACCAACAGGAATAGAGAGTACCTCCTAGTTTAAACCAACAGGTATAGAGAGTACCTCCCAGTTCAAACCAACAGGTACAGAGAGTACCTCTCGGTTCAAAACAACAGGTACAGAGAGTACCTCCCAATTCCAGTTAAATCCTAAGGTGCAGAGAGTACCATCAGCAAGAGATGCAGAAAGCATACCTCCCAGATGAAGTAAGTCCCTCCATAAGAATTAAAAGCTCCCCGAGATAGATCGCTCATCTCCCGATATATGGTGCTCAGAATAGCGCTAGCCCAATCATATTTACCCAATGCAGTTATATCTATCAAGCTTGGTAGAATATTCAGGTTGACAGTATCACTACGGTTATGACCGAATGTGCATCCAGCTAGGATCAACATCATCAGTCTAGCAATAACCTCAATATCAAATATCATTTCAGTAAATGACTCCATCTCTCTCAACCGAGCCTGAAGCCAAGTGCGAGGCACTGATATGTGATCCCGACCTATAAACTGGGCCATATCCTCAAGAGTAAAGGTAACCCTCCAGTCAGAGCAGAGATCCAAGTGATGGGTTCCAAAGTGTAAGCCAGTCAGCATCGATAGATCCAACGGGGTAATCATCAGCTCCCTGCATGGAAAATGAAAGGTATTGGTGGTGTCCCACCATCGCTCAGCCAGTTCCTTGATCAAGGTCACATTGCTCTCAGGATTGGTTTTGACCTTTAGGAAGGATACAAAACTAGTAGGCTCTAATAGGGGCTTTACCGGAGTTTCCTCAGATAAAGCATCAACAAGATAGGCTAAATTTGACCTAGCCCCTCTATTCCTAAGCTTGGTGTTCTAAAAAAAATTCAAAAACAAAATTTCAAAAAAAAATATAAATAAATAAATAAATAAAAATAATAAGTAAATAATAAAGTACATGTACCTCTATTCTGTCGTCCTAAGAAACATGTTGTTCTGGTTCCTACAGCAAGTTTTCCGGATCAAGATTATCCCGTGGGGCCTCATAGCTATGGTGTCCCCGGTTGCTACTTCCAGAAGCTGAAGCCATCAAAAGAAAGATGAGAGCTTTAGAGAGAAAAGCGAGAGAGAGAGAGAAATGAGAAAATGAGAGTGAAGGGAATGGGAGAACCTCACCCCTATTTATAGATTTTGAGAATCTCAGAAAGGACTATCATGCCCCCAACTTGGCCAAAAGAAAGGAAACTTGTATTTCTGGAGCAATTCAAGTCGGAATTAGGTGCTGTCAATTTTGTTGAATCCGTATTATTTTTCTCTATCAATAGAGCTATCATTTGCCCAAATCAGACCTGGGAAGCTTCTGTAATTTAGAAAATGACAGAAATAAAAAAATGCCAGAAAAATGAAAAATCATTCGGAGCTTGACAGATTTCAATCATATACTTCTAGAGCTTGCAAGACGCAATCAAAATGCATTCTTTTGTTCCAAACAGACAGGAACAACCCAGTTCACCTACATTACATCTGTCATTAGAAATGGATAACCGTGATGGGGGCATCTATGAACACTCACTTTTTACACCTCTCGGACTCGTGCCAACTCGAACGGCACTCCCCGGAACTAAACCCGGGCTCGGAAAGACTCAGAACGGCCTCAGAATGAAGTCGGGGCACAGGTGTTGCCCTTTAGGCATGGCATTACTTCCAAAGGGGTGTGACGGCACTGCCACCCAGCCGCCACCCCCTCTGGGTGGCAGCTGCCGCCCTCCTTCAGACCCTGTGCTACCAAGACCCCCCGGCAGCAACAGTTCCGCTTGCCGGTGGCAGCTTTGTTCTGAACTCATTTTCTTCTGAATCCCACATTAGAAAATCATGGGATTCGACCCCCCCAAACTCCTGTTATAAATAGGATGCCTCCCCCCACCTTCCAAAAGACAGAAGGAGACACAAAAGCAACAAAAGACAAGAAATCATTTAGCTTAAATTTTTACTATTTGATTTCATCTTTTTCCTTCCGAGTCATTTTTTTTAGCTCTCTTTGAATTTAAAGAGTTGCTACTAGGGGCGTGTTGAGCCTCAAAGTTATATTTTTTCTAAGCGAGGTCCCTCTGTTAGTTTGTTTTCTTAAGAGCTAAGAAGATATTTAGATCCATTTCCTCGGGCTTCATCCGATCCAAGGTGGAACTCCGGTCCAGAAGAACACTCCATCCGCCAACATCCCTAAAAGCTAGGGCAAAGGTATGGTCTCCTAACTCATCTTCTTTACTTTGATAGAGCATCAAAATAAAGAATCAAAACATGATAAATTGGGCATAAAATCAACCCTCCTTCGCGAGAAGGAAGAACTACGTGGGTTTTGATTCCCATTCAACGGGATACACAGGCAAGCTGTATAAAAGCTTCAAATCCAAAAAACACAAAAACTATCTCTTTTGCTTTGATTATTAGCTTTACTTTATTTGTTAAATGTATTCTTTGGGGAATGTGTGATCAACCTAGAACCCATAAGGGCTAGAGTTGATATCTCCTATTTTGAGATTTTGAGGTGTAATAATTTACTTTTATCGCTTTCTTTCGATTGTTTTACTTGAGTGCTTATATTTCAATTGTTCATCCATGTATTTACTTGCTCATGCATCTTATATGTCATTCTTTAATTATTCATGAAAATCATTTTAAATCAAGGTTAAAATTAAAAGCCAAATTCAACCGAAAACCTAGTCCCCGAATCCTTTTTGGTTTTAAAGACTAGTGCACTTTTTCCTTTGGGATAAAATTAGAGTCAAAATGGGTTTTTACTTTAAATTTTCCCAACAAAAATAACTTAAGGTGGCGAATTCAAACATCAAAATCATTTTCAAATAAAAGGCGCTAAGGTCGTCTCCTCCGTGAGAAATTTCCCCAAATGAGCATTTCGATCTCACATTTTTAAAGCGGACCCGGATGCGGTGCTCGGGCAAGGCCTCACAGGTAGTGGGTACATACTGTTGGCAATGTGCACATTGTATAATTATGCCTGAGCTGGGAAGGGTTATCAGTCCTAGCCATAAGACCTAATCCATCTTATGTTTATTGATATGAGATTTATATGTGTTTAACACATATTATATGCATTTCATGGCCCTATATCTATATTGTCCATATGATTATTGACTTTACTGTCACCTTTTGTATCCTGCTATCTCTTGAGCAGATTGATTTATTATTTCATCTGGCTATTCTTTATTGATATTTTATTACATATTTATTGGTCAATGCATATTAGATTCACTGAGTATCTTATATATTCACCCTCTCATTATTTCCCATTTCCAGGTGCAGAGTAGGAGGCAGAAATCCTAACTTTGATATCTCTGTGGATTCCTACATTATTTAATATCATTGTAATTATATAACACAATTTATTTTTGTATGTTCGTATCCTAGCTGCTCATGGGTTGTGTATGGTATAGTTAGTTTATGAACATATATGTTTGGCTTATAATAGAGATTAATTAATCATATAATATGATACGATGAATGCTACAGCCAATTGCAATACAATTTGCAGATGGCTTACAAATTGATAGAATGAATAGTAATTAGGTAATTGATTAATAAAATTAATGGTAATAGTTGATTGCATATGATACGGGGTTCTATGGGTGTCGATCGCCTTTGGCATCTCCCGCATCCTAGGACTGTTGCGTCCTGAGAATGGGTTGTGACAGTAACAATAGTTTATGAACAGTAAGAATACATTTGGTGACATATATTTACGTGCCTACAAAGAAATGACACCTATCAATGTGACGATAGAACAACCATCAATACCATTCATCCATCGAGATACTACGATCTCAAACCATACATATGTCTGATCAGAACATACGTCCCAGGGCCGATAGGCCTCCCCTAGGTAAAGCCACTGATACAATTTTACCTTATTAGCCAGGTCACTGATGCACACAGTCTAATGATTTCTCCCTCATTGGGAAGGCATTCTACATCATCAAAAGCCATACAATCATTACAATGAACAATGGGTGGGTCTAGAGACCTCACCTTATCAATATCATTAACAATATTCAATAGATTTTCATTAATTTCATATGACCCAAATGGTCTTTCAAAGGTAATATATTTCAATAATGGCCTAAGGCCCAATGACATTACAATATCAAAAATAATAACATTCAATATGAAATTTAGTCCAAGAACAATGACTAAACTTCATTTAAGAATAATATTAACAAATGTGGATTTTATAACAAAGAACAATTATCCCATAACTTACCTCAATCCAAAGCAATTAGTCCCACTATCAACTAAATCAACAATCTTTAGGTTCTTGGGTACACCAAGCCTAAAACAATAAATTTTCAAAAATAGGTCAATTAGTGTTTCCTTCTTCAAAATTAATATACGAAGAATTTTAGGATTCTATACTCCTTAGTACTCAATAAATTGATTTCTAATACCAATTAAACCATTAAATGAAGAATTACTATTCACTATACCATTCACATAAAATCATTAAATTTTACCACTCTCATATCAAACATAATTAATAGTAATAAATGCTTATAAAAGACTAACTACAATCTATAAATAACTAATCTAACAATACTATAACCCATAAACAACTATAAAAGCAAGAACTAGGATTTACCTTCAAAACCCTAGAAAGAGATTTCTTGAGAAGGAATGCCCTTGAAATGATTTGATGCCTTATATTGTGTTTCCCATGAAGAATCCTTGAAGGAAATGGCTATTTAGATGATTAAAGAGCAATAGGGCTAGTTGAGCAAAGGAAAGAAATGAGAAGAAGAAGAAAATGAAATTTGGTTTTCGGTTCAAAAATCTAAAAAATGACTTCTATTTATAGAGTCCGAAGTCTCACGTCCGTGAAGAACTAATTCACACCCATGAAGAATAAGTTTCATGCCTGTGGGATAAATTCACACCCGTGAAAACAATAGGTTCAAACTCACCAAGGTAAACACTTCTCAAAACCATTCTAACACTCACCAAAACAACTCTAAACAATATCTATAACAAAGAAATAATTCTATAACAATCAATCAATACAATCTATAATCATAATCAATACAATCTATAGCCATGGGACCATCGATAACCTCATGCAACCATGCAAGTTGAAATCTTAGGTGTTACATTCTTCCCCTTTAAAGAAAATTCGTCCTCGAATTTTAAGAATTTACCTTTAATCTAAAACAAATAGGGATACTTTGTTTGCATGCTCTGCTCACTCTTCCAAGTGCATTCCTCTATGACTTGGTTCTTCCATAAAACCTTAACCATTGGAATCTCCTTGTTTCGAAGTCTTCTAACCGATCTATCGATAATGGCCGTTGGAACTTCCTTATAAGACAAATCCAAACCAAGATTCAATGATTGAACTTGAAGCACATATGAAGGGTCGGATACATACTTTTGAAGCATCGAAATATGAAACACTGGATGCACACCATCAAGATTGGGCAATAATGCTAATCGATAAAAAACTCCCCTAACCTTATCCAATATCTCAAATGGCCTAATGTACCTTGGAGATAACTTACCCTTCTTGCCAAATCTTAGGACTCCTTTCACTGGCGAGACCTTTAAGAAAACCATGTCTCCAATGGAAAAGTGAACATCCTTTCTCTTTGGATCGGCATAACTCTTGTAGCGACTGAAAGCCGTCTTCAACCTCTCCTTAATGATAGGCACTTTCTCTGCTGTAACCTTAACCAATTCAGGACCTTTAATGCTCTTCTCACCCACTTCATCCTAACACAAATGAGATCTACACTTCCTACCATATAAAGCCTCATAGGATGCCATATGAATGATCAAATGGTAGCTATTATTGTAGGCGAACTTAATCAAAGGCAAATACTTATCCCAATTATCTCCAAAGTCTAGAATGCACATCCTTAGCATGTCCTCTAGAGTCTGAATAGTCCTTTATGATTGTCCATCAGTTTAAGGATGGAAAGCTGTGCTAAAGTCCAACTGAGTGCCCAAAGACTCTTGAAGTTTCTTCTAAAATCTCGATGTAAACTAAGTGCCTCTATATGATATGATCGAAACTGGAACTCCATGCAATCTCACTATCTCATCAACATATATTTGTGCATATAGAGAAGCCGAATATGTAGTCTTAACTGGTAGAAAGTGAGAAGACTTAGTCAATCTATCAACAATAACCCATATCGAATCATGGCCTCTTGAAGTCTTTGGCAATCCAATCATAAAAATCCATAGTCACTCTTTCCCATTTCCATTCTGGTAATGGCAACTATTGAAGCAATCCAGAAGGCTTCTGGTGTTCAATCTTTACTTGCTGGCAAGTCAAACATCTTACCACAAACTCTGCTACATCCTTCTTCATTACACTCCACTAATACAACCCCTTAATGTTGTGATACATCTTAGTCGCACCTGGATGCATATTATAACCAACATGATGTGCCTCCCTCAATATTGACTCTCTCAATCCATCCAAGTCGAGAACACATAATGTAATACCCTAGATAGTTCTAACATGCATGCATGATTTAGTTCTCAGAATATAGTTCAAAAGTCTTGAAATGATGGGAAATAATTTTAGAGACATAGTTAGAAAGTGAACTAGTTACTTTTCCAGAAAGCGGAGGTATCGGGAACACTGCCGAGAAATTAGCAGTCCAGTCAACAAAAGAATTTCTGAAGTTAACCTGGGGGTAAAAGATCACCATAATATATCTGTAATTTTGGTAAAAAGAAAGAAGTGAAAATTATTAAGGAACACTGAAAAAATAACCAATGGAAAAATCATAAATAAAAGGAACTTTAAGGTGAATAGTGAAATGGGTCCGTCAGAGTTACAGAATGACTATGGAATCATTTTTATAAATAAGTATAAATTAAAATAAGCTTATTGACTCCCCACTTTGAAATCCAATTCCTGGTAAAATTGACTGAATAAATTACAGAAGAATTTAGACCAAAGTGTGATGTATGAAAGTTCAGGGATTAAGTTATAATTTGCCATTTGATTTTTGATATATATTTCACACTTAGAATAATTTCCATCAACTTCTTCCATTTCTTCTAAAGGAGATGAACCTTTCCCCTCCCTTCTTCCTTCTCATTTCTTCATTACCAACTTAAATTCTTTAAGAAAAATCATAGAAAACTTAAGCCAAAATCTAGTTCTACCTATTACCACCATTAATTTACAAGGAGGAGCAAAGGAAACCAAGGTGTGAGAGCTTGAAGGTTTCGGCCACATCACCCATTTTAGGTAATCCATTTATTTGTTCAATTTATGGTTTAAATAGATGTTAATTAGGTTGAATTAGATGGGTTTGGCGGTAAATTGCATCAATTGATGCTAATTGATAGAAAAGCCTAATTTTACCTAGCTAATTTGAAGTTGTAAGAAAGGGTTTGATGATTTAGTGTTAGATTATGTTAATTGAAGTTAGAATATGTTAAT
>CANXYC010870431.1:0-16979 GCA_948193065.1 Aleurites moluccanus | reverse complement strand
TTGTTCTGAAACTCAGACCGATAAATTTTACTATTCACCGAAAAATACTCTTTTGCTCGTTTTGTGAGCGTTCTGTAATATTTTCTCAAATTTCTTTTTACTGTATTCACACATGAATATTACTTATCAATTATCCTCAATCCAAAGTTAAAAATTCATCCGTCATCCGTTCCGCTATTTTTAAGGCGGCGATATCGGTATCGACGTTTTCCGAAATTTTTTTCCGTTTTCGCTCTAACTGATTTTCTAAAATTATTATTGGTTATTTCAATGATTTTAATATATATACTGAGAATTTTATTCACTAAAACCTGCTATGCATTTATAGGGTATTACAGAGCCCTTGGCAAATCAAAAATCATTTCAAGCCCAAGTGCAGCACTTGGCAAAACAAAAATCATTTTAAAACCCAAGGAGCCCTTGGCGAACCAAAAATGATTTTAAGCCCAAGGAGCCGTTGGCAAACAAAAATCATTTTAAGCCCAAGGAGCTCTTGGCAAATCAAAAATCATTCTAAGCCCAAATAGCCCTTGGCGAAACAAAAATCATGTTAAGTCCAATGAGCCATTGGTGAACCAAAAATCATTTTAAGCCCAAGTAGCCCTTGGCAAACTAAAAATCATTTTAAGTCCAAGTAGCCTTTGGCAAACAAAAATTATTTTAAGCCTAAGTATAGTACTTGGCAAACCCAAAAATGATTTTAAGCCCAAGTAGCCCTTGGCAAACCAAAAATCATTTTGAGCCCAAGTAGCCCTTGGTGAAATCAAAATCTATTTTTCATCCGTTTTCATTCCGAAAGATGTTTGAAATCCAAATCCATTTTCATCCAATTTCATTCTGAAAAATGTCTGAAATAAAAAATCTATTTTTCCATCTCACCTCCAGACCTCGCAAGATGCAATCAAAATGCTTTCTTTTATTCCAAACAGATAGGAACAACCCAATTCACCTACATCACATCTGTCATCTAGAATGGACAACCGTGATAGGGGCAGCTGTGAACATTGGTTTCTCGCACCCCTCAGACTTATGCCAAGCCGACTGGCACTCATCGGAACCAAGCCCGCACTGGGACGGACTTAGAAACATGTTTGATCGGAATCGGACCCGAGCAACCCCCCTCAAGCCAGGGCGGTGCCGCCACCCCCCTAGGGCGGTGCTGCCACCCCTTTGGGCGGTAGCATCATGGCTCGCCGAGCCATCCTTTTGCTTCCGCCCTCCTTATTCAGCCGTGCTGCCAAAGGCCACAGCGGTGCCGCCTCTCCCCTCCGATGGCAGACCCTTTACCTATAAATACAAGGCCCCTCATTCATATTTTCTACACCGAAATCACTTGAAGTTGACTTTCCTTCTCGGATTTCCTCTATTTCTCTCTCATAAACCGATTTCTTCTTATTTCTTTAACTCTCTTTGAGTTTAAAAGAATAACCAAATCGGGGTGAGCGGAGCCCAAATTTCTTTAGTTCTCTTTGAGCTAAAGAAGGACCAAATACGGGGCGTGTGGAGCCTTAAAATTATTTCTAACAAAATCACCCAGTTAATTTTTTGTTTTGTCAGGTAAAAGACCATCTGACTATCTTCCCGGGCCTCAAACAATCCCCAGTAGAACTCCGAGCCGGGCTAGCAATCAGACTACCATCAATCCAGCTACCAATCAAAAGTGGAGCTTTTATCCGAGCGAGCAATCCGACTGCCACCTTCCCAAATAGCAAAGGAGAAGGTATCGTCCCCTAAACTTTCCTATTATTGATAGAGCGTCAAAATAGGCAAATCTCCTTTATTTTGATAGATCGTCAAAATAAAGAGTCCAAAGCATGAGAAGTTGGGCATAAAATCAACTCTCCTTCGCAAGAAGGGAGAACTGCGTGGGTTTTGATTCCTATTCAATGGGATACGCAGGCAAGCTATCTAAGAACTTCAAATCCAAATAGGTCAAAGTGACCTATTTTCCATTAATTAAATGCTTTATTGATTGTATTATTCGGGAAATATGTGATCGACCTAGAACCCATAAGGGGTAGAGTTGATATCTCATATTTTTTATATTCTTGGATTGTAATAATTTACTTACCATGCTCTAAACTGCTTTACTGCTTTATTTTCATATAAACTGCTCATGCATATATATATTCCATTCTTTAAACTGTTCATAAAAACGCTTTAAATCAAAGTTAAAATTAGAAGCCAAGTTCAACCGAAAACCTAGTCCCCGAATCCTCTTTGGTTTCAAAGGCTAGTGCACTTATTTTTCCCTTGGGATAAGATTGGAGTCAAATTGGGTTTTTGCCTTAAAATTTCCCAACAAAAATAACTTAAGGTGGCGACTTCAAAATGTCAAAATCATTTTCAAATAATAAGGCGCTAAGGTCATCTCGATGCGTGAGAAATTGTCCCAAAAAAAGCGAGAGCGCTTCTCGGTCCTCCCGTGATCGAGGAAGAGGGTGCTCGGGCGAGGCCTCACACCTCCCTAGCGTCGCTATCTTTGATGTCGGATATCTCTATAATCTGTCGGGAAAACATAAACGGTCTCCGAATACAGTAAAAACGCAGAATAAAGACATATAACAGACAATTACAGCAATAGACGACAAAGGAAATCCTATGCTCCATGGTATACTTAATTCTACCCCATTCTATAAGTAATCACTATTCCTCTGTAATACAATCACTATTCATCTGTTACTTAGATTCACTTTTTATAAATATAGTGCTCTGATACCACCTTTGTCACGACCCGATTTTCCCGAGCCGCGATGGTCCTAGGGCACGGGAGATGCCAATGGCGACCGGCACCCGTAGAACCCAATATCACTCACATCATCTATCAACTTCACTGTAAATATATTATTCATATTCATTAATTATCAATCTTTTGATTAACCTGTCATGCATTCTGTAATTGGCTGCAACCATCAATTGTTACAATATCATATCATACATCATCATATAATGTCATCAATAGAATAATACCATCATCATATTCATGTTCATTTCCTAGCTAACCCGTACATACCCATGGAGCATCTAGATAACGAACATCAAAATAAATGTTATACAAAATAGAATATATGTATATACATCTGAAAGTCTGTAGCAGAATCCTCAGAGAAATAGAAGACTGGATTCTGCAACTCTAATCCTCTCTTGAAATGGGTAAACAATAAATAGGTGAGTATAGATGATACTCAGTGAATTCACATGCATCGCAATAAATGATAGTATATAACCAAAGGTATCAGTCAATGAAATATCAGTGTACAGAATAAGTGTTAAGGTACAGTAAAGCCAAATAAAATCATACCGGCTTAGTTACATATGGAAAGATAGATAATGGGATGGACTATATGAAAAGAATTCATACAGTCTCCAAACAAACAAATCAGATATCACTGGGCCATGTAGGCCACCAGTATCAAATAAGCATAAGGTGGATCAGACCTATGGCTAGGACCATAACTCCTCCCAGCTAGGGTATAAATATATACAATGTGCACAAGGTTGACAGTATTTTCCCACTACCCTGTCGAATCGGTAGTTCTGCCAAAACCATATTAGGGTTAATAACGAGGGATACCATAAGCAACAATGGCATCCTGATACAGTCAATCAAATAACAATCAGTTCGATACCAATCAATACAATATTCATTATCAACAATGGCCATGCCATGTAGAATATACAATCATCAATTAAGGGTTTAGTATTAAGGACAAATCATAAGACAAAAGTGGGGTTTGGTGATTGAAATGATAAATATCAATTAAGCAAAGTTATAAAACATCATATGGATTGATTTGGCAAGGGAAAATTTAAGTACAACCAAAGAAAAATCTGAAAGTAACACAAAGGCAAAGGGTTCGACCATTTAGAGTATTTCACAAATGGTGTCCAATAATTAATTCAAGCATTTAGGTGTGTTAAATAATACATGTAGAACTCACCTAATGCTTCCAATAGCCAATGCACTAGCCAATTGAACCAATTCCACAAAATACCCAAAATTTGGCTACTTTGAGAATTCCAATTCCACAATCTACAATTCTACATCAAATTAACCATCAATTAGTTGTTCAATCATATCCAATTGATCATTTCTAATATCAATTTGTAATACTTAACACTAAATCATAAACTCATGCTTTACAACTTCAATTTCAACATTCAATTTAGGGATTTCATCAATTTTGGATAAATTGGTGTAAATTAACCCTAAACCCATTCAATTGAACCTTAATAATACTCAAATAATCAATTAAACTTAACAAATAAACTCCTTACCTCAAAACACCCAAATAACCGAAATCTACCATTTAATATCCCTTGAAATCCTTAGCTCCTTTTTACAATTTAATGATGGAAATGAACAGAGCTAAATTAGTAATTAAGATTTCTATGAGTTTTTCTTAGAAATTTGATAAAGAATCGAAGAAATCTGAAGAAGAAAATGGAAACAGTGGTTCGGTCTTCACTTGGAGAAACGAAGAACAAAGAAAAGAGAAGAAGAAAAGAAGAAGTCTATCGTGAAAAAAATAACAACAGTTACTGCCTCTTTAAATAAACTACTGACTCGATAAATTCCCACTTTGCCAATTTTTTTTCACTTCGCCAGTCCCAACTCGCCAATGCCAGTTCGCATTGCCGACTCGCAGATGCCACTTCGCATCTGCTGGCTCGCAATGCCACTTCACATCTGCCGGCTCGTAATGCCACTTCGCATTGCCGGCCTACCATTTTCACTTCGCATACTCTCACAAATGCCACTTCATATATGCCGACTCGCTTTGCCACTTCGCCACTTCGCAATTGCCGGCTCGCATTGCCACTTCGCAATGTCAGCTCGCAAATGTCAGTCGCATATGCCAGCTCGCAATCCCTATTCACCTATGCCGGCCTACATTTCCACTTCGCATTTCCCACTTCGCATTTCCAGCTCGTATTTCCCTCTTCGCATTTCCAGCTCGCATTTCCCTCTTCAAATTTCCATCTCGCATTTCCCTCTTCGCATTTCCAGCTCGCATTTTCCCTCTTCGCATTTCCAGCTCGCATTTCCCTTTTTGCATTTCCAGCTCGCATTTCCACTTCGCCAGCTCGCACCAAAATGGTTCACGAGCAAGAAAAAGAAATCCAATTGTCCTGATTCTTTTCCCAGTTAAACTGGACACTCACACACACAGAGTTAGAAACTTCCATTTATTTATCATATGCTATTGATTACTTTATCAATGTTCCTAAATGATTTTCACTACTTTCTTTTTACCAAAATTACATATAAATTATGGTTATCTTTTACCCCCAAGTCAACCTCAGAATTTATTCTGTTGACCGGACAGCTCATTTCTCGGTAGTGTTTCTGACACCGCCAATTTCAGGAAAAATTTCAAATTTACTTTCTAACTGAGTTTCTCAAATTATTTCCCATCAATTCAAGGCTATTGAACCACATACTGAGAATTAATTCATGCACATGAGTTAGGAATTTATAGGGTATTACACATAGTGCTTGGACAACCAGTCCATGCCCAAAATCACTTCAAATTCTAACACAGACAATTCAATCAAATCTACATTCAAGTTCTTGCCACCTATGCTAACCACACATGAGGGATAAGAGTTCTGGACTTCAATCTCTTTCTTCAAAGGAGTAGAAACAATCAACACAGTTTCAAGTAACATAGGGCATATACAATTTCTTAGCAAAACATGATGACACAAAGGAATGCGTAGCTCCTGCATCACACAACACTCTAACATTCAAATCTTGGATTGGAAGAATACTTGTAACAATCGTGTTAGATGTCTGGGCCTCATGCTGTGCTAGAGTAAAAACTTTGGCTCTGCCTCTACTTATGGGAATTGACCCCGAAGCCTGAACCACATGCTAACCTGACCATCTACTAGCTTCTAGAGTCCTGCCTAAATTACCTCCGCCTGCGCCTGGCTACTGACTAACATTCCTTTCCCTATCCATTTGAACTATGGTTTGAGAAGCTCGAGGTCTAACTCCAAAGGATGGTTGTGGACAATTCTTGAGTAAATGACCTTGTTGCCCATACCTAAAGCTTGCTTCCATTGCATAATGACAATGGCCTTTATGAAATTTATCACGCGTAGAATGCAAAGAATTAGGAGTCCTAGATGGTGCAAAATTAGCTGAACCATGACTCATCTGAGAAGTGGGTCTAAGGGTAGTCCGACTCTATTATGGTCTCTCTGAAGGTCCTTTATACCCACTTTGAGGAGCTGACTAATGAGTCACTCCCATACTTTTCACCCACTCTCTTATTTAGAAGAACTGCATGTTTTGACTTTCTTCTTCTCTGCTCTTTCAGATCTAGCTTCCATCTCTCTATTTTCAATTACTCTAGCCTTATCCACCAGCTTAGAGTAAGAGTCAAACTCAAGAGCTGTTAGGAGTTTAAACAGTGGAGCCACTAATCCTCTGCAAAACCTTTGAATCCGTGGCACTTCTATAGGCACCAACACTAGAGCAAATTTGCTCAACTGACTGAACTTCCTGACATACTCTGAAACACTCATACTTGGTGTCTGAACCAATCTTTCAAATGCTATAGATTTAACTTCTCTCATACTCTCTAGAAGAAATTCATTTAGTACCAATTCCTTGAATCTCTCCCATGAAAGATCTTCATTTCCCTGAAACATACTAGAAATGATTCTATTGAACCAATATTTGGCCTTAGCCTTCATCAAATAGCCAACAAACTCTATGGATCTTCTATCGGGAATCCGCAAAATCTGTACTTTCTCTTCGATTTCTTCTAGGAAATTTATAGGATCCACCTCACTTCTATACTTTGAGGTCTTAAGCTTAAGAAATCTCTCAAATGATACCTCTTATACTAAAGGTACATTAGGTGGTGGAACTACTGGAGGAATGGGAATCTCTAGAGCCTGTACTGGAGGTACCTGCTGCTGTCTTTGATGAGTGATGAACTAAGGTATCATTGCATAGTTCCTTTGCAATTGTTCTAATTGTTGAGCCATATTAGCCACATCTACTTGTGGCACAGGAGGAACCTCATCACCTCCTTTTCCACCCACAAAGCCTTCTTCAGATGTCAAATCTCTTTTAGGACGGCCTCGACCTCGTCCTCTACCATGTCGTGGAGGCATCTTGATATTGATAAGAAGAACAAACAAGATCAGACTCACTACACACACTTAAAGCAGGTATATACCAAAGTAAGACACAATACAGATGAGACATGAATCCTATGCTTCATAGTTATCTTAATCGACACTTATACTAGGGCTCATACACATTTATCTATCTTTCTATCTTAAGGAATATAAACCTATTACTCTGATACCACCTTTATCTCATCTAGACTCCAGTGGTGCAATGGTTTTAGGGTAAATGTCGGTTTAAAGACCATCATAAACTCGTAGAACACTCATAACCTGGATCTCATACATAACATATATCCACATCATACATAGTTATCATCATGTATACTCAATTCTATGAATCATATAATCATCATTCATGCATTTTCATACATCATCATATGATTTTCTCTTATTCCTTACCAATCAAAAGATACATCCCACATCAATAAGGAATAGGGGCAACCTATAATGTATCAATTCAGACATCGAAATAATATCATCCTTAACATCTAACTACGGAGCTCTAGAGTATACTCCTCATACATATAGATACTATAATACAAAATAATTTACATCAAAAGAATTACATAGAGTCTTTTTAGAGGAATGAATTAAGAAGCTTTGTCTTTTATGTTAACTCCTTCTCGAGCTATATTATCACCTGAAATTCATAGAAGAGGAGTGAGCCTTCAAGTTAGTAAGATATATAAACATACAATGCAAAGGTTAAGCCAAAGGAACATGGGTATGAAAGTTTTATAAGATTATGCTTACAAGAACATAAGTACTCATAATCGAATAACACTGTCAAATCATGTAATAGAACTATCATCATCAGAATGCATCAGTAGACTTTCTACCTTATCGTAACATAATGCATTAATAGCTTTGCTACCTTATTGTAACACATATGTTTGGCCGGACATATGCCTAGAGTTCATGGTCCCCTTTAGGTGGAACACTGATAAAACCCTATCAGTTGGATTCCCAAAGTGCATAATGGACCAATGAATTTACTATAATTAGGAAGAGCGTTTTATACATATACATATCATAGGTCATATAACTTGGATTTCACAAAGAATCATATTGGTCACAAGACCATCAAAATATAACATGAATTCATTCAAGTTAGCAAATAGGTGCCAAGTCATTTACAACATATAAAGTGATTACTTGGAACAAATTATAATTCGTTTCAGAATGTCATGGGAAATTCATTTAATAGGTTAACAATACAATATTTTATAACATGAGAATCATATATATGTACATTAGGAAGGATTGAACAATCAATTTCAAGGAAACAACATACATATGCAATGTTTATACTCACCTCAAAGCAAATTATCCTTGTATTTTCCTCAATTACTTATACATTTAATAATCTTCTCTATTTCCTTGAGTTCTCATCTCCTATGTCAAATCCCTCAATACTCACAATTAGGGTTTTTGTCCAATAATGTTCATACATGGTAAATCCTTATGATTCTAATCATCCATATGTATCTTGCTTATAATCCATAACTAATAATGCTCTTAAATATCTATACTTAACTTATATTCATCTATTCTAACTATGTATTAACTTATCTTGACTTAAGATTGAGTTTGGAACAAATACTTTGAATTGGAGAATCCTTGAGAAGTCTGAAATATTAATATTTCTTGAAGGTTTGATTCTTAATTCTTGTGTTAATGGAGAAGAAATAAGTGTTTGAGAAGAGCATTTAATGAATTTATAGGCAGGTGAAGTGTATTTATGGAGAAAGAAAGAGAAAGGAATGAAATAAATGAAGTCTAAAAATGAAGACGAAGGGTCGAATATTTATAGGCTCGTGTCTTCATGCCCATGAATAGGTCTCACGAGCATGAAGGCCACTGTTCATATTGGATTTGAAGCGTTTCTTCACGGTTGTAAAGAGACGTTTCACGCCCGTGAAGACAAACCTGAAGAATTAGCCAATTTACACAAAAGCTTTTCTCATGGTCGTGAATTATGTTTCACGCCCGTGAAGAATACTTTACGCCTGTGAAAACACTTCACGCCTGTGAAAACACTTCACTCCCGTGAAAAGCTTGCTGATGAGAATCTCTCATGTTTTCTCCATTTTAATTTATTCAAACTCAATCAACTTATACATGCACATGTTTAACACCACAAAATCAGTCATATCTTATCATGTCTCAACATATAATTATTCTAGGAGTAATTTATACTCAACACAACATTCTAGATTATTTACCATGTACATATAAATATATACATGCTAACATTTATCAAACAAACATGAACAAACACATATCTACTCTAACATTCCAAGTACTGGGTATTACAATGCTGTTCCAGTCTCTTCTCTGAGGAACAACTGTTTATTTTTTATTATGTAAATATCTGTTACTTATGTATTTTGGTTTTAATCTAGTATGCTCCATGGTTTATATCAATAAATGGTCTGTAGATATTTTTAGTAATGGAATCATGATAAAATGCCATTTTGGACTATTAATATAAATATTTTATTTTGATTAAGCTGGACTTGAAAATGGATGATATGATGTTATGAAATGAGATTGTGGATATAAATGAATGTTGAATATGATTATTATAGGATAGTATTATGATATTACAGGGGTTCTATAAATGTTGGTCGTCATTGACAGTACCCATATCCTAGGACCGTCAGGCCCGTTTTCTAGGTCGTGATAGGAAATTATATGAAAATGTATTGAAATGCATGAATGAGATTATATGATTCATATATTGGCTATGCTTAATGATGTCTATGTATGGTATAGATATATTATGTATCTGAGATACAAGTTATGGGTGTTCTACGGGTTTACAGTGACCTTAAGCCTACCCTTACCCTAGGACCGTCACACCATTGGAGTTGGGGTGTGACAGTAAATAGGAAAAATCACAAAGTAATGGATACTCTCTATTGTACTCTTAGTAGAGATGAGTATGAAAAAATCTCCCATTGCATATCGACAAAGCAAATTTGAGACATTCTAGAGAGTACTCATGAAGGAGCTGATCAAGTAAGGGGTAAGAAGATTCAAATTCTTACAAATGATTATGATTTCTTCCAAATGCTACCCAATTAGAAGGTATCCAAAATGTTGGTAATTATCAATCAAATTAGGAAGCTTGGGAAGAAATATTCCAAAGAAGACATCAATTGTAAAATATTGAGAGTTCTCCCCAAGAAAGATTGGGAAGCAAGATTTGCTTCAATTGAGGAAGCAAATGATTTCAGCATCCTCCCAACCGACAATTTGTTAGGAAAGATTCTCACTCATGAGATTACATTGTTTCAAGATAAAATGGAAGAAAGTAAAAAAGGGATAGCTCTTATTGCATCCAAAGAGGCTTCTTCAAATGAAAGTGATGAAGAGGAAGATGATGAAGATATGACCTTGCTTATTAAAAGAATAAGAAATCTTATTCTTAGAAAAAATAAGAACAAGAAGCCATTTAAAAGATATTAGAAGCATGAGAAGTCCAAGAACAATCAAGTGAAATGCTTTGAATGTGACAAATTTGGTCATATTAAAGCAGAATGTCCCAAGGTTGAAAAATAAGAAAAACTTCATAAAGAAGGCATTGGCAGCCACTAGAGATGATTCAAGTAACTTAGATGAAGAGAAGGAAGCAAGTAAAGATGAAATAGCCAACCTTTGCTTTATGGCAATTGAAAATGACGCAATTGAAGATGATGCATCTTCAAGTGAGGATACTAATTCCCATTTTAATTCTAACAATGATGCCATGCAAATTATGAAATCATTACTTTCAAAGTATCATAAGTTGCAAAATAAGTACAATAAATTGAAAGAAATGTCTAATGATGTCTTAGATGCATGTGATACTTGTAAACTTGAAATAAATGAATTAAATGCATCTAATGTAGAATTGAAAAAGACCATTAACCTTAGGGATCAAGAATGCAATGAGCTAAAGAATGAAAATACTTTTTTGAAAAACAAGTTGAATTCTCATGATGCTTGCATATCCAAGCTTTGTAAAGGCAATGAAAAATTAGAAAATATACTTGAGTCCCAAAGGTGTCCTACCATTAAGTATGGACTTGGTTATAATGGAGGGGATGCCCTATCTATATCTAAGACCATATTTGTCAAGGAATCAAACACATATGCTCATATGACTTATATGCCTTTACCTAAAAATGTTAGGCCTAAGACTAAAGTGCATAAGCATGTCATGTATGATTCTTATTTTAGAAGACCAATGAATGCTTATTCTATACCAAAATTGAATTATGGTTATTGGCCTCAATATCATTCCAAACCACATCATAGGACAAAATCTCAAGAAAAGTCTAGAATCCATTTGAGATGTCACTATTGTAGGAAATTTAGTCATTCTAATTTCAAATGCCATATTATAAATGTGCATTTAGGCTATGTTGATGCTACTAAAAACATTTGGGTACCTAAAATAAAATAAATTCTCTTGTTTATAGATGTGCTTGAAATCCACAAAGAAAGAAGAGTCATGGTATTTGGATAGTAGATGTTCAAGACGTATGACCGACAATGCAAGTATTCTCTCAAACTTGAAAGAGAATAAATAAGAGAAGGTGACCTTTGGAGATAATAACAAAGGTAAAATCATTGAATTGGGTAAATTAGAAAGACCGATAAACCTTCTCTTTAATATGTATTGTTGGTTGGTGGACTTAAGCACAATTTGATTAGTGTGAGTCAATTATGTGATATAGGAAATACAATTTCCATTACTTCTAAGAAATTCGATGTGATGCATTTGAAGGATAAGAAAATTTTGTTTGTCGGTTATAGAATTGACAATGTTTATATGATTAACATTAGTAGTATGCATAATGATAATGTTGATATAATGCATGGTTGTGGCATAGGAGACTTAGCCATGGTGACATGGATCACATTGATAACCTTAAATCTATTGAGCTTGTAATTGGTCTCCCCAAAGTCAAGTTTCATAAAGATAAAATTTGTGATGTATATTAAATAAGTAAGCAAGTCAAAAGTTCTTTTACAATAAAAAATATTGTTTCTTCTACTAAACCTTTAGAACTTTTATATATGGACTTGTTTGTCCTTTGTAAAACATCTAGTTTTGGAGGTAAATAATATGCATTTGTAATTATTGATGATTACTTTAGATTTACTTGGGTATTATTCCTTACTCATAATGATGACAATTTTAAAGAATTCAAATCTTTTGAAAAAAGAGTTTAAAATGAATAAGGTTTTTATATAACATCTTTGAGAAGTGATTATAAAAAAGAATTTGTTAATCATGATTTTAAAACCTTTTTGTGATGAAATTGGTATCTTTCATAACTTTTCTACACCAAGAACTCCCTAACAATATGGAGTTGTAGAAAAGAAAAATAAAACACTTATTGATATAGCTAGAACTATGCTCAATGAGTACTTCCTTCCTAAGTACTTTTAGACCGAAGTTGTTAATAGTGCTTGTTACATTTCAAATAGACTTTTTATAAGAGCAATTTTAAACAAAACTTATTATGATCCATGGAATGGAAGAAAACCAAGAATTTCATATCTTAGAGCATTTAGATATAAATGCTTCTTATTAAACACCAAGGATAACCTTAAGAAATTTGACTCCAAAATGGATGTAGGTGTTTTCTTGGCTATTCAACTTCTTGCAAAACTTATAAAGTTTTTAACAAAAAAACTTTAAAGAGTCCATACATGTTACATTTGATGAGTCTAGTCCATTTGATGTGTATAAATTTGAACATATTGAGAATGATGACATATTTGATCATGTGTATGATATATCTCTTCATTTATAGCATCTTGTTGAATCATCTATAGAGGACCTTAATGACCTAAGAGATCCTTCCAAGGCAATAGAAAATCCTCCTATTGATGTTTAACTTCCAAAGGATTGGAAATTCAAAAAGGATCACCCAAAAGACCTTATAATTATTAAACCCTCTAAGGGTGTATCCACAAGATCATCTTCCAAAGAAATTGTGAACAACCTAGCCTTCATATCTAAGATTGAACCTAGGAATATTGATGAGGCATTAGAGAATGAAAGTTGGGTTGAGGCCATATAAGAGGAATTAAACTAATTTGAGAGGAATAAAGTTTGGACCTTGGTTTCTAGACTATAAGACCATCCCATCATAGGTACCAAATGGGTGTATAGAAATAAACTAGATGAGGTTGGTATGATCACTAGGAACAAGGCTACATTGGTGGCAATGAGATGTAATCAACAGGAATGAATAAATTATAATGAAACCTTTGCATCAATGGTTATACTTGAGGCTATTAGGATGTTATTTGCATTTGCATTCCATGTGAACTTTAAGTTGTATCAAATGGATATCAAAAGTGCTTTTTTAAATGGTTTTATTGATGATGAAATTTATGTTGAACGACCTTTTAGTTTTGAATAATTTAATTTTCCAATTCATGTTTATAAACTTCAAAAAGCTCTTTATGGTCTTAAACAAGTTCTTAGAGCATACGTAGCACGTTTTTAATCAACAATGTTTTTTCAAAAGGAAAATTTTGTACAACTCTTTTTATTAAAAAGAACATGCATACCATGTTAATTGTGCAAATATATATTGATGATATAATATTTGGTGCTACTAATGAGTTTTTATGTAAAGAATTCTCTTCATGCATGCAAAATGAGTTTGAAATGAGCATGATGAGAGAATTGAAGTAATTCATTAGATTACAAATCAAACAATGCGAGGAAGGTATCTTCATCAACCATTCAAAGTACAAAAAGGAACTTCTCAAAAGGTTTAGAATGGATGGAGCAAAAGCAAGTAGAACTCCAAGTAGCTCTATCATCAAGATTGACAAAGATAAACTTAACAAGCCTATTGAGGAGAAGAAATATAGAGGTATGATTGATAGTTTGCTTTATTTAATCGCTAGTAGACTGGATATTATGTTTGCCAAGCGTTTATGTATACGTTTTCAATCATCTCTTAAAGAATCTCATTTGTATACGGTCAAAAGAATTTTAAAATATTTGATTGGCACATAATATCTAGGACTTTGGTATCCAAATAACATGCATTTTAGTTTAATTAGCTATTCCGATGAGGATTTTGCCGGTAGTTGCATGGATAGGAAGAGTACCTTCGGTACTTGCCAATTCCTAGGAAATTGTCTTGTTTCTTGGTTTAGCAAGAAGCAAAATTCAGTGGCTTTGTCCACCGTCTAAGCCAAATATATGATAACCGCTTGTTGTTGTGCACAAGTTTTGTGAATAAAACAACAAATTAATGACTTAGGAGTACATTTGGACAATATTCCTATTAAATGTGATAACATTAGTTCTATAAATTTATCAAAGAATCCTGTTCAACATTCTAGGAGCAAACATATAGACATTAAACATCATTTTCTTAAAGATAATGTGTTAATTCATAATGTTACTCTTGAATTTGTTGCTTCAAATGATTAACTTGCAAACATTTTTACAAAGCCCTTAAATGAGGAGCATTTAAATTTTGTTAAACATGAATTGGGATGTTAAATGGAAATGAGTTTGAGAAATTTAAATTATATGTGTTTGATTAATGTTGTTTTGTTTATTTAAATTTGCAATGTTTTCATTTGTAGCGCTCGCTACTCTGGGCTTTAGTGCACCTTGTTGCATGTTCCAGAGTAACGGCCATTACTCAAGCTGTAGGCCCCATGAATATAGAAAAATTTCTCTTTTTTCATTCATCCTTGAATCGCGACTGCTATAAATGAGGTAACGGCTGCTACCTTGTTACCCGTACTTCTGTATCTTTTAGTAGCAACTGCTACTCATAAGTAACAGCCGCAACTTATAAGTATTAGCCGCTATTTAAGTAAGTAGCAACCGTGACTTATTTATAGTGGCCGCTACTAAGACGTTTTAAACAAAATTTTATCGCGCTTTTTCAGTTACTCTTTTAATTGTAAGCTCTTATCTTCCAATTTTCTCTCAACTCCTTCACTCCTTAGGCGAAAACCTAATTCGAGCCTCCAAAACCCTCTTTCTCTCTTTTTTCTTCATTTTTACAAAACAAATACCTCCGAAAAGAACCGAAATCCTTGCTAGCAAAAAAGGGTATGTTGTTAAAAAACCTAAAACCACTAAATCCACCACTTTTGAGTCTTTAATCTCTCTCTCCTTTGAAATTGAATCTCAATTACCTCCTCCTCTACCTACTCAAACTCAAAAGCGAAAATAAAAGGTTGGTGAACCTTTGTAGAATAAAACTCAGAAGCAATTTCAACCATCTGACCACAACGTTTTGCTCTATTCTCTGACACCTAAAGAGAAGAAGAAGTTTGAAATTCTCATGATCAACAACTCGATTTTTCCCTCGAGGTATGTAAACTGGGATACCATGGGTAGTCTAGGTTTAGCTGACCTAGTTAGGGCCAAACTAGCTATGATGAACTAGATATCAATGGCCAGCATCACCTTTCCATGTTTTTCCCTTCTAGTCCTATAATTATTTTCTACACTCAAGGTCAATAACACTGCTGGTAAGACCTATGACATTATGATTTTTAAGTTATTAGGTCAACTATATGCCCTAGGTAGTGATCGTTTGTGCCAAATATTTGAGTTTTCTAATCATGGGCTAGATAATTACTATCACGTTCCGATTTAGAAACATGACGGTCCTAGGATACGAGAGATGCCAAAGGCGACTGACACTCGTAGAACCCAATATCATTTGCTATAATCATTTACTATCTCATTAATAATCAATTAATTAATTAATATCCATTATGTTATTCTGTTACTCTGTAGCCTGACTGTCTATAATCTATTCTGCAATTGGCTGAAAACATCATAATCACATGCCATCTCCATGTTTAGACTCCATATTATGCCATACATACATAATTACAGTCTAACTATGCCATTAATACAAACCTATGGAGCAACTAAATATATACATAAATACAATGTCAAAAATATTTACACTGTCAAAATAAACACAACAGATATCCACAGAGAATCTACAGATGGGATTTTGCCTCCTACTTTGCACCTGTGAAAGGGGAAACAATTGAAGGGAGTGAGTATAAAATACTCAGTGAATCTAATATGCATCATCCAATAGAAAATCGTTAGGATAACAATAAACATTAGGTAGATAAACAATAAACAAATAAATTGCACACCAATTTTAGAATAGGAGTTAGGTTACAAAATCAAAGATTTAAAATTAGAAAATAGGCTAACAAAGCTCATATTATATAAATAAGACAGATAATAGGCTGTGAACACGTAATAACTCATATTGAGCTCATATCATATAAATAAGACTGATAAGGTCTTATGGCCAGGATAATTATCCCTTCCTAGCTAGGGTATCATGTAAACCAATGTGCACATTGCCGATGGTATTTACCCACTATTCCGTTGGTGAGAAAGCTCTGTCAAATCACATTATACCCAACATAGGTAAGGAATAAGTCATTAAGATGCAATGAGAAGCAATAAGCTTATCAATAAACAATAACTCTTGAATCAATCAAATGGAACTGTAATGGAATACTGTATAAGCAATGGAAGGTACATATATAATGATAATAGGTATAATAATTAACAATGGGTTGGAACACAAGTTAGCCATCCAAGGTCAAATGATTGACACAAGTGGCTAGCCAATATCACTGGCAACAATGGCTTTCAAATGGTAGGCCTATGAAGGAAGCAAATGGTAGGCCTATGACAAATGAACTAGGCATTTCATCAAATACATGGTGTGCAACAATGAATGAACAATTTGGCTAGGTTATGGTGTAACATTAACATTGCCCATATAATCAACAACAAG
>CANXYC010870329.1:0-16707 GCA_948193065.1 Aleurites moluccanus | reverse complement strand
CATTATTGATTCGGAAAGACTAGCACATGCGTATACTATTTGATTTGATCAAATCATCTGATCTCATAAAGATGCTGACATTGAGATGTCTAAGTATAGCATGTGGATGCTTACTAGGAGTAGTAAGTGCATCGGAGTGATCGCAGGAGATAGTCATATGGAAATCTAAACAATATTAATGACATATCTCTGTATGAAAATGTGCAAATGTCCTTAGACTTGAGATGCTTAAGAGTGATCTAGACTGAAGATGCTATACTTTGATTCCATGCCTTGCTCGCTCAGTGGGTCTACTCATAGGGTGGACATTAGGTATAGTTTGAGGCACTCATAGATATTTAAGTAGTCAACAAAGGATATCATAACTCCTGTTAGAAGGAGGGTTTTATCTAAGACCTCTTATATGAGATCATTACTGGAAATCTTTGGCCAAAGTGGATTGTACTTAGAGAAAGTCTCTAAGGAAATCATTTTAGTAATGATGCTCGGATTACAAGGAGCTACTGTTCAGGCTAAGTATGGTGTAGCCAGCTTAGTGGAGTTAACATAATGTCCATACATTAAACCGAACTTGATAAAAGGGCTTGAAGGGACTAATAGCATAATATTGGCCATGTGTAAGGGTTTCTGTTTACCATTAGCAATTTCTAATTACTTGGGGGTCATGATGTGTGGCAAGATACCGCTCATGATCTACTTGAGTTAGAAATGTTCAATTGGAGAATTGATTATGAATTAAAGGAGTTTAATTCATATAATCCTTATTGGATAAGGATTAACTTTTATGGAAGTTTCCTATTTTGGAAATAGGAATTGCACTTAAGAAATTCCTAAATTAATTTAAGGAAATTTTTAAGGACTTAAGTTTCCATTTAATTGGGAAACTTATTAGGTCACACGCATAGAAGTGATTCAAACAATAAGTGAAAGAGTTAATTAAATTATGATTAAATGAGTTTTAATTCATATATTTAATTATGGAGTTTTTGCAATAATTTAATATGATTAAATTAAGACCGTTGAATTGTGTTAATATTAGGATCAATAAGTCCAAAGTCAAAGGAGTGTTTTTGATCTTTTATTAATGGCATTATTGTCATTAGGCTTAATATTTTAATCTAAGCCGTTAGATTAAAACCTAATTGATCCAAGGGCCAAGGAAATATGATGTGATCATAATTCATTAACCCTAAGAATAAAACAAAATAGGTTGGCCGAATTTTAGTACCTATTCTTGCACCCAAAGAATTCGGCCTCTCTCTCTTGCTTCTCCTTCATTCGGCCAAAACCTTTTGTCTTGCACATAAGAGTTTTTGGCTCCTATTTCCAAAAAGCTTATCGTTTGGTCTTCGCGTGGATTACTATTAATGCTTTCTTACTCTTGTAGGAAAGATAGTGGTTTGCTACAATCCTTTCTTAGTGATCAAAGGAAAAAGAGTTTCTCAAATCAAAGGTAAACATTTTGATTTTCTTTAATGAACCTTCAATTTTGATCTACATAGCCTTTTTGGTTTGGTATTTTTTTGTTTTCCACTGCGCCTAATGGCTTAAATCCCAACACACATCACCATTTGGTATGAAATTACTAGCCAATTGCCTCAGGGTCCTCCGATCTGATTTAGATGCCCCTTCCAAGTATTGGTCATTTCTTAGAAAATTGAATATGTCCCAATACCATGGCTTACCATCGGCTAATTGTATTTGCATACATGTTGTATCATAACCCGGTTGCCTTTGCACTTCAATAACCACGAGACGTACAATCTCATTACCTATCATGTTTATCATAGAGGCTAGGGTTGCCAAAGCATCGGCGAACTGATTCTTAGTTCGAGGCAGATAATGGAAAGATAATTCATGAAAATTTTCTACTAGATCAGTTACTCATTGATAGTAAAGAACTAAACGCTCTTCTTTCATCTTCTATTTTCCAAGAGCTTGTGAGACAATCAAATTAGAGTCCCCATAGACCTTTAGGTAATCAATCCTCATATTGGTGGCAACCTCTAAAGCACATATGCAAGCTTCATATTCTGCTTCATTGTTTGTCACCTTAAAGGCTAACTTAATGGCCATGGGTAAATGATACCCATTTGGTGTGACAATTGTTATTCTAGCGCCATAACCATTGTTGTTGGATGCTCCATCAAAATATAACTTCCAAACTTCAGGTTCTAGCTCTATGATATCTTCATCTGGAAACTCATATTCGAATGGTTCATCATCTACTAGGGCATCAACTAATTGGTCAGCTATCACACTTCCTTTGATAGCCTTCCGTGGAACATATTTGAGATCGAAAGCTGCTAGAACTACCAACCATCGTGCCATTTTGCTATCAAGAACTGGCCTTTCCATAAGGAATTTCAAGGGGCTCTTGTCAGCGAGGACATGCGTAGTGTATGAACCCAAATAATGTTGCAGCTTATGGCATACCCAAACCAAGGGGAGACATAACTACTCAATTTGATTGTACTTGAGCTCGTGGGCAAGCATGCGCTTACTTAAATAATAGATGGCATTCTTCTTATGTGAAACCGTAGCATTTTGAGCAAGCATTGCCCCCATAGCTTCTTTGGTCATAGAGAGGTATAACAATAAGGGTTTACCTAGCCTTGGTGGTTACAAGACAGGAGGATTTAGCAAGTATTGTTTGATCTTTTCGAAAGCTTGCTGACATTCATCATTCTATTCCTTAGGAGATCCTTTCTTCAATAACTTAAAGATGTGCCCACAAATGTCAGCTAGTTGGGAAATGTACCGACTGATGTACTGCAAGCGTCCTAAAAATCCCCTAATCTCTTTCTCTATTTTTGGGGCTGGCGTCTCCAAAATGGCCCTTGATTTGGTTGGGTCTACTTATATCCCCTTTTTGCTCACCATATGGCCTAAGAACAAACCTAAGGATGCACCAAAACACACTTAGCAGGATTCAACTTTATATTGTACTATCTCAACCTAAGAAAAAAACACCTTAATGCATTTATGTGTCCTTCTACCGTTTTGGACTTGATAATCATGTCATCAACATATACTTCCACATCCTTATGAATATTGTCATCGAAGAGAGTTGTAGCCATTCTCTGATGTGTTGCCCCAGCATTCTTCAATCCAAAAGGCATGGCTTTGTAGCAATAGGTGCCCTATTCTATCACAAATGTTGTATTTTCCTTGTCAGGTGGATAGACTTGTATCTGATTATACCCCACATATAAATTAGTCAAAGATACTACCTCAGATCCAGCCATATGGTCAACCAATAAGTCTATGTGAGGTAAAGGAAAGTCATCTTTTGGACAATCTTTTTTCAGATCCCCATAATCCACACACATTCTTACTTTCCCATCCTTCTTAGGCACATGCACTATGTTGACTAGCCATGAAGGGTAAGTGACAGGTTCAATGAAACCGTTCTTTAATAACTTAGCAACTTCTTCTTTGATCTTGAGAGACCATTCTGCCTTCATCCTCCCTAACTTCTGTTTTACAGGCTTCACATCCTCATAGGTCAGAATCTTATGGACTGCTATGTTTGGATCGATACCCATTCATGTCTTTAGGTTCCCAAGTGAAATAGTCTACAAATTCTTGCACTGCTTTGAGTCAAGAAGTCTTATCATGAAATGATGATGCAATGAATGTGATTTTCAGTTTATCATCTGTGCCTAGATTTATTGACTCTTTATTTTGTTCTTTTATTTCATTTATTTCATTTTCTTCTGATGCCTCGTTTAAATTGGATTCATGAAGAAGGAAAGACGACTCAGGGATATAAGAGAAAAATTGAAAAATTTTATTGCTAACAAATGTTTAGTCCTTGCGGACTACATCAAAATTGAAAGGACCAGGGAAATCCTTTACAGACTCTATAGAGGAAAAAAAAAAAAAAGAAACAGACTCAATGGACTTTGACTCATACTCAAACTCAAATTCTAACTCGGACTCGATCAGGAAAGAAAACGTCTTATCAAGGCCAGGAAGCTTATTAATGTGCCAATTATCAGGTGCAACCAAAGTTGGGTGGATGAGTATGGTGTGGCTTGATTCCACTTTATTTCCAATCATGAGGACTTGCTCAAAGAGAGTAGCCTCCATATTTTCTTCCCGATCTTGCTCTAGTAGGTAGATGGATTCGCAATCCTCCAAATTAAGCCTGATATCAAAGAAAATTTCAAAATCTGAGATTAATTTTTTAGTTATAGGGCAAAACCATGGTTCAGCTAAACCACAAAAAGGAAAATCCTCACCTTCCTTTACAAAATACCCATTCAAGGTTTTGAAATAAGGGCGCATATGCCAATCAAATGTCTCACCTTTTCTCTTAGCCTCGGTTCTCTTTTTAACTTTTGTTTCAACCTTCTCCAAGTCCTCTTTGATAGGTTTATAACCAAGTATAAAAGGTGGGTTGGCTACTTGGTACTCCTTGAAAGAGGGTATCCCTTACTAGTTCCTCCCAAGACCTAAACCGGGGAAATAATTCATTTTCTTTAAGATGTTAGCCACAGTTATATTACCAAAAGGATCAAAATCAAAGGGGACTAACTCCTTACCTCCTTCTTGTTCAATAAATTAGATGGTGTCAAAAAAGAAACCGGATAAAGGGACAATGTTTGGTTCAGGCTGAATTCCCAAAATACGTGTAGAGCTAGGATCCTCGCTTTTACCATGTATATCACCCTTGATAGTGACCACAACAGTTCCGTGAGGCATTTTAAGCTTTTAGTGAAGGAGGATGGGACCTCTCTTACCTTACGGATCTAAGGTCTTCCAAGGAAGAGAGTAAAACAAACAGGCACATCAATCACTTGGAAGGAGACCGAAGTGGTAATTAGCCTAATTGTCACATCAAGAGTTGCTACACCCAAGACTTCCCTCTTGGTATTATCATACGCCCTCACAATCTAATCAGAGGGGGTAAAATCTTTAGCTTCAAGGCCCAAACAACTTGCAACTTTTAATGGGCACACATTCAGGGACCCATTATCAATCAAAACCATTGGAACTGTCTTTCCTTGGGTCATCATAGTTATGTACAGTATATGGTTGTGATTTTCTCCTTCTTTTGGTAAGTCATGATCGGTGAAGGAGATGGAAGCCACCTTGGTTAAGTTAGTGAGCGAGGCAACCAAAGTTTCAGGAGAAATGTTGATTGGGGCTTGGCACTGATTCAACGCCTTGCAAACAGCTTAACAATGTGGGAATGATGACTGGATGAGACTCTAAATAGAGATGTTGGCTTGGGTTTTCTTCATTGTTTGAGGATAGTATCCTCTTCAAGTTCATTACTTATTTTCTCCATAGGAAGGGGAACATGCTGGACTGACTGTTGGATTGATGAACTCGGCTGATAGAGCCTCCCACTCTGAGTTATTGCATCTATCTCCTCCACAAAGTCATTAAGGTCCAACACACAATAAAAGTGATCATTTGATCGAATCAAGGAGATTAGATCAGTTTCTTCAATGGAGGAGTGAAGGAGATTGACATTAGCTTAATGACTTGGGAGAGGGTTAGTGGTGATATTAGGTCTTGCCTTTAGTGGAATGATATCACCACTTTCCACCAGGTCTTGAATCTTATGCCTCAAGGTCTTGCACATGTCTGTTTTGTGCCCTGTACTTTGATGATATTCACAATATTCATTTACATTCCAATTTTTGGGCAAAGGGTTTGGGGGTGCCCTAGGTTCTAGAGGCTTGAGTTGATTTGATTCCAATACTTTCTTGTACACCATAACCAAAGGCATACCCAAATCAGTGAAGGATCTTCTCTCAAGTCTCATAAGAGGATGGTTGGATATGGCAGCAACTTTCCCGCCTTTTTTATTAGAAGGAGTATTATGGGTATATTGGGTGTTCTTTCTATACCTTGAGCTAGAGGATTCTTCTTTGATTTGCCCACTTTGGATCAAATCCTCTATCTTTGAAGCAGTGGCGATGAGGGCTTTGAAATCTGGCCAATATTGGGTTTGGAGATAAGTCTGACAATGATAATGTTAATCTACTCCTGCTCCGTGGGCTTGTTCATTATTTGGGCCTCCTTTGCCCTCTATCTTGTGAGGAAAGTGAAGAAAGACTCCCTTTCTTGTTGCTTGGTAGTCTCTAAATCCCTTCTAGTGATGTCCACCTCAATATTGTAATGATATTGCTTGACAAAGGCATTGCAAATATCATCCTAAGTTTTCTTAAAGTTGGTGTCTAAGTCAACAAATCATCTCATTGTAGCACCTGTGAGCGACTGCTGGAACAATTGAGCAAGAAGCTCATTGTCCACCCCAATGGGTTCGTAGCTCCCATATACATCTTCAAATGTGTCCTTGGACAAGTGGTGCCATCAAATTTGTCCATACTATTGCAATACCCTATAAATGCACATCATATTTTTGTGAAATAAGTTCGCAGTATGTGGATTAAAATTATCAAAATGGGTAATGATAATTTTGAAAACTCAGTTAGAGCGAAAACGAGAAACTTTTTCAAAAATTATCGGTACCGATTTCGCTGCCGTTAAAATGGGAGTACTGTCAACGGATGAATTTCTGAATTTGGATTGATGGTAAATGATAATGTATATGCATGTGGGAATACATTAAAAAGAAAGATGAGAAAAATATTTAAGAACACTCACAAAGTAAGCAATGACAAAACCGTAAATAAAGGGAATTTTCGGGGAATAGTAGAAATTCGACAGTCTGAATTTCAAAACGGCTCTGAAACTATTTTTATTAAATAGTATTAATAAAAATAAGATGTTTGAACATTCACTTTGAATTCCAATTCCCGACAGAATTATCGGAATGAATTACCAAGCGAAAAAGGACCAAAAGCAAATTATGAAAAGTTGGAGGACCAAAAGTGAAATTTGCCATTTTTGTCTTACTATGTAAGCAAGACTTAGAAATTTTTTTTGCCTATTTTCTCTTCATTTCAGTTGTGACTCTCATCTTCCATTCCAATTGAATTTTCTTTCAAATTTGTGAACAGAAAGTGTTGGAATCATAAAATAAACACTAAATAATCCATCCTCCACCAAATTCAACCATAGAAAATCAAGGAAATTCAAGAACTCCAACATTGAAGAATTCGAACACTTTGAGGAATTTAGGTAATTTGTTCATTTGTTTGTTTGTTTGTTTTTTTTTTTTGGTTTAATTAGGTTAATTAGGTGTTGGTAGGATTGGGTAAATGGTTTAATTGCATCAATTGATGCATTAAATATTTTTCTCCAATTTTCAAACCCTAAAGTGAAGTTGTCTGAATTGAATTTATGCAAATGAGTTAGGATGTGTAAATTGAGTATAGAATAATTCAATTGGACATTTATTGGTGATTAATTAGTGTTCACATTGTTATAGAAAATTCGATTGAAGAAAGTTGCCGATTTTGGCCTATAACGAGGAATTGAGGAATTGGGTGGCGAACTAAGTTTGCTAGGTGATTTGGAGTGATATATGAGTCTCTTATGCATCAATTGTCATGCCTAAATTGATAAAACATCAATTGGAATTCATATGTGAAAACCACTTTTTGGCCGAACCCTAATTGTGGCAAAATGCCTAATTTTGTGCTTTGGTTTTGGACTTGTTCTCCATGCCAATTTGATATGCTTGATGAAGATTATTGAGTTGTGTTTGTTCCCTATAAATTGCTTTTCATGTGTATGTTTCGTTGATAATTAGGGCAATATCAATATTGCACCAAAACTATGCCGAAAAATCCATAGGCCAACCATTTGAATGCCACTGTCGCCAGCGACAATGGCATGCCAATTGCATCAACTTTTTGGCGGCAAATGACCATTTTATGTTTGTTCTCATTTTTGGTCGCTAGACCTTTGGTCATCGTTTAGTCAATTATTATTGATGTCTTATTGACTTTATACTCATTAAATTGAATTCTAATGAGTTATTGATACATGTCGATACCATTTGTTTGAAATGGTATCTATTGATGTGTTTATTGCTTCTATTAACTCCGAGGTGATTTGACAGAGCTGTCATTCCGACAGGGTAGTGAGTTCATGTTGTCGGCTTTGTGCACATTGTATTGATTGATACCCTGTACTAGGAAGGGATGTCCTATTCATAAGACTTGTACAGTCTTATGTTTATACATATATATATATATATATATATATTGATTTGTGCTTGGCATATTTTTATGCGTTTCATAGTTCTATATCTGTCATTTCCATCTTGTCCATGTGATATGTGCTTCATTGATATGATTATTTACTTACAGTCATATTCTGTACTTGATTATGTATTACAGACATTCTGGGCAGTTTGATTCATTTATGTCATCTGCTTATTGCTTATTGATGTTCCATTATCCATTTTCTTGGTCGATGCATACTAGATTCCCTGAGTATCATATATACTCACCCTCTCACTATTTGCCCTCTCAGGTGCAGAATAAAAGGCAGATATCCCAGCTCTTTTGGCTAACTGTGGATTCTGCAGATCTTGTGTCAGTGTAATATTATGAACACTGTATTATTTTATATGTTCATATCTTAGCTGCTCCATATAGTTAGAGTATGAACATGTATGTATGGGAATATTGAAGATTATTAATGATATGATTGTAGTATTACAGAAAGTGACATAATGAATAGTGTTTATGTGAGTGAATGGTTATATATATTCTGTTATGTAATTGATGATGAGTAAGATATATTTCCGCTGCAATATTGTTATAGGATTGATGTGATTGATGGGCTCTACGGGTATCGGTCGCCTCGGCATCTCCTGCACCCTAGAACCGTCGTAATCTGAAAATGGGTCATGACAGAGGTGGTATTAGAGCACTAGGTTGCTGATATCAGAGTGCTAGACTTACAAGTATCAGAGCACTAGGTTGTCGTTATTAGATCTTTGTGTTTATATATAACAGAGCATAGGTTATAGAGGAATAGTAACTAAGTAAAGTATGGGTAGAGTTAAGGGAACCATGGAGCATAGGAATTCCCGTATTGTCATTTGTTATATTCGTCAAATATGTATAAGTATTAAGCACTTCTGTAATATATTGAGTACGTGTTCTATTTTTTTGACAATTTACAGAGATGTCTGACGACGAAGATGGAGGTACCAGAGAGGCAGAGGTAGCCTCTAATGAGTCCCTGGTCAGGGAGATTTCTATTTCTGAGGGATCGTCTAGATCCCGTCAAACTTCAGGGGATACAGAGAGGACTGATGACCCCTGGAGGCATGAGATGATGAGGGGGATGATGGAATTTCATAGGGAGTTAGCAAAGTTGAGGCGGGAACGACAGAATGTACTGCCACCTCCAGTACCAGCAGCAGTGCCATCCCCTATTGCACCTGCTGCAATACCGATTGCTCCAGCTCCTGTACAACCAGTTGTGGTTCCTGAGGAGCCTGTTGTGCAGGGATCCCACTGAGTTATTGTTGAGGGTGGAGTGTCTATGTTTAGCTTTCTGAAGCTAAACCTGCTTGAGTTCAGGGGCGACAAAGGCAGTGATCCAATGGATTTTCTGGAGGAGGTTGAGAACATAGTTAGGAGACTACCTTGTTCCTGGAGGAGGTTGAGAACGTAGTTAGGAGACTACCTTGTTCTGATCTTAGAGCTGTAGAGTTGGTTAGGTTGTTATTAAAAGGGAAGGCATGGGCTTGGTTTTCGAGGAGGATGGAGCCCAGACTATATGGTGGGCATCCACCCGCATGGGCTGAGTTTCGTCAGGGGTTGATTGATGAGTTTATTATAGACAGAGTGGAGACTCGTACCTTGATTCAGTTTGAATAATTAGAGCAGGGGGATAGGACTGTAGAGGAGTATGCAGAGGAGTTCATCAGACTGAGTAGATATGCTACACACATTGTACCTACTGAGGCTAATCTGATCAGCAGGTTTAGGAGAGGATTACATGCTTCACTTTATAATGCTCTATTGGCTACGGAATTCACATCTTTGACGACAGTTATCGACAAAGCTACTCAGATGGAAGAGAAGCACAAGTTAGACAGAGAGAAAAGGGATCAAAAGAGAAAAGGGGGACTAGGATCCCAGAGTAGGCGGGGGGAGAGCAACTCCCAGCTTAGATTGACAAAGTCAGTGCCTCAATTTGATCAAGGACCTCCATCTGGTAGTAAGAGGATAAGGGTTCAGAGTATAGGACTATCAATGCAGTCTGCACCTGCATATTCACAGGGTTCTTCCAGACCTATTACTTAGATGCCTAGTGTAACCATTTGTGATTTTTGTGGCAGAAGGCATGGAGGGGAGTGTCGTAGACAGTCAGGTGCTTGCCTGAAGTGTGGGCAACATGGTCATTATATTAGCAGATGTCCCTTATGGGATGATCAGCAGCCATCTGCTGCAGAGTCTCAGTCTATAGTACAAATGAGTCAGAATGTGGCCCAAGAGGCTCCTAGTAGGGGCAGAGCCAGAGGACAAGAATCTAGTAATGGTTAGGCCCTAGCAGGTAGAGGCCAAGGAAGAGTTTTTACTGTTAACACCCAGGAGACACAGAGATCTGATAATGCAAATATAGGTATGATTTTAATACAGAATGATATAATAAATGCATTGTTTGACTCTAGTGTCATACATTCTTTTGTTTGCATCACAGTTAAATTGAGAAAGATAACTATTGAATGTGTCCTTAGAGATAATTATACCTATGAGAGGAAGTATAAAAAAATAAATTATTATTGTCATCCGAGATGTGTTATTGAAATTGATAATAACCTATTTATGTGCTAATGTGATAGAGTTGCCTGTGTGCAACTTAATGTAATGCTTGGTATGAATTAGTTAACTGTGTATTGAGCAGTTATTGATTGTTATGAGAAGAAAGTCAAATTTCGGATGCTAGAATTTGGATTCCAAAGTGATAAGTATGAATCTAGAATTATTTTCAATTATGTTATTCAGGCTAGAAAGATGATAAAGTAAGATTATACAGCATATCTAGTATATGTAGTGAATGTGCAAAAGATTTCAATTGGGATTGTTCGAACACCTATGATCCGAGAGTTCTTTGATATCTTATCTGAGCAGTTGTAAACACTTCTCAAAGATTGATTGGATAGTTAAAAATTAAGAAAGAAAATGTACCTAGGACTATTTTAGAACTTGTCTTGGACACTATAAGTTTATGGTATTGTCATTCAGGTTAATTAATATTCTAGCTACATTTATGAATTTAATGAACATAGTGTTTAAGTTATATATTGAATAAGTTTATAGATGACATTCTTATCTATTCTGAGAATGAAGGGGAAACATGTAGAGTACTTGAGGACTGTGTCACAGACACTATAAGAACATCAAATGGTTGCTAGAATACCTAAATGCCCATTTTGATTCGTGAAATGAATGAGCTAATTGATATGGTTATGGAGTTAAAATTGGGATCTTAAATCTAACCCACTGGTTCCATAACCCTCAGATCCCAGGATCGTAACCAGGCTCTGATAGCCCAATGTCGAGCTAAGCTATTGTAAATTGATAATGTTAAAGTGACCCAAGATCGGAATCCATATTTTATGAAGTTAAAGAAAGATGTTCAAAAATGATAAAGCATTAGAGTTCAGAGATGAGGCTATATGTTATGGAAGCTTAAAGGTAAGTGAGATTAATATTTACCATTGATTGAATTAACGAACTGAAAAGGATGTTCATTTAATATTGGTGATCATGTTCTCTTTAAATATCACCTATGGAAAGTGTTATGAGATTTGACAAGAAAAGAAGGTTGACACCGAGATACGTGAGACCATATAAAGTATTGGAAAGGATTGACATTGTAGCATAAAGTTTGGCTCTTTTTTTAGGTAAGAGCAATATTATTTGGTATTCCATATCTGAATACTATGGAAATATATTCTAGAATTGTTATAAGTATTGAAGTACAAAATATTGGTATTAATGAAGAAATGTCATAAGAGTAGAGCCAATAGAAGGTGTAAATCGTCAAGTCTAATAATTTCGGAATAAAGAAATTTCAATGGAAAGAGTATTATGAAGGAATCAGTATATGGAAAAGGTGTACATGGGAGAATGAATAAAACATGAAAGTCAAGTGTTCGTTCTTGTTCCAATCTTGAGATTCATATTTATTTTAAATTCGAGGACAAATTTTTTTTGAAGGAGGGTATAATGTAATACTCTATAAATGCATATCATATTTTTGTGAAATAAGTTCTCATTATGTGGATCAAAATTATCAAAATGGCTAACAATAATTTTGAAAACTCAGTTAGAGCGAAAACGAGAAACTTTTTCGAAAATTGTCGGTACCGATATCGCTGCCGTTAAAATGGCAGTACAGTCGACGGATGAATTTTTGAATTTGGATTGAGGGTAAATGATAATGTATATGCATGTGGGAATACAGTAAAAAGAAAGATGAGAAAAATGTTTAAGAACACTGATAAAGTAAGCAATGGCAAAACCGTAAATAAAGGAAATTTTCGGAAAATAGTGAAAATTCGACAGTCTAAGTTTCAGAACGGCTCTGAAACTATTTTTATTAAATAGTATTAATAAAAATAAGATGTTTGAACATTCACTTTGAATTCCAATTCCCGACGAAATTATCGGAATGAATTACCAAGCGAAAAAGGACCAAAAGCAAATTATGAAAAGTTGGAGGACCAAAAGTGAAATTTGCCATTTTTGTCTTACTATATAAGCAAGACTTTGAAAATTTTTTTGCCCATTTTCTCTTCATTTCAGTCGTGACTCTCATCTTCCATTCCAATTGATTTTTCTTTCAAATTTGTGAAGAGAAAGTGTTGGAATCATGAAATAAACACCAAATAATCCATCCTCCACCAAATTCAACCATAGAAAATCAAGGAAATTCAAGAACTCCAACATTGAAGAATTCGGCTACTTTGAGGAATTTAGGTAATTTGTTCATTTGTTTGTTTTTTTTTCAGTTAGGTTAATTAGGTGTTGGTAGGATTGGGTAAATGGTTTAATTGCATCAATTGATGCATTAAATAATTTTCTCCAATTTTCAAACCCTAAAGTTAAGTTGTATCAATTGAATTTGTGAAAATGAATTAGGATGTATAAATTGAGTATAGCATAAATCAATTGGACATTTATTGATGATTAATTGATTTTCACATTGTTGTAGAAAATTCGATTGAAAAAAGTTATCAATTTTAGCCTATAACGAGGAATTGAGGAATTGGGTGGCAAAGCAAGTTTGCTAGGTGATTTGGACTGATAGGTGAGTCTCTTATGCATCAATTGTCATGCCTAAATTGATAAAACATTAATTGGAATTCATATGTGAAAAACCCTTTTTGGCCGAACCCTAATTGTGGCAAAATGCCTAATTTTGTGCTTTGATTTTGGACTTGTTCTCCATGCCAATTTGATATGCTTGATGAAGATTATTGAGTTATGGTTATTGCCTATAAATTACTTTCCATGTGTATGTTTTGTTAATAATTGGGGCAATGTTGATAATTAGGGCATATTGCACCAAAACCATATCGAAAAATCCATAGGAGAACCATTTGAATGCTACTGTCGCCAACGATAATGGCATGCCAATTGCGTCAACTTTTTGCCCGCAAATGACCATTTTATATTTTTTCCCATTTTTTGTCACTAGACATTTGGTCATCGTTTAGTCGATTATTATTGATGTCTTATTGACTTTATGTTCATTAAATTGAATTCTAATGAGTTATTGATGCATGTCGATGCCATTAGTTTGAAATAGTATCTATTGATATGTTTATTGCTTCTATTGACTTTTAGGTGATTTGACAGAGTTGTCGTTCTGACAGGGTGGTGAGTTCATGCTGACGAATTTGTGCATATTGTATTGATTGATACCATGTACTAGGAAGGGATGTCCTAGTCATAAGACCCGTACAGTCTTATGTTTATACATATCTATATATAGTGATTTGTGCTTGGCACATTTCTATGTGTTTCATGGCTCTATATCTGTCATTTCCATCTTGTCCATGTGATATGTGCTTCATTGATATGATTGTTTACTTACAGTCATATTCTGTACTTTATTCTATATTACAGACATTCTGGGCAGTTTGATTCATTTATGTCATCTGCTTATTGCTTATTGATGTTCCATTATCCATTTTATTGGTCGATGCATACTAGATTCACTAAGTATTATATATACTCACCATCTCACTGTTTGCCCTCTCAGGTGTAGAATAAGAGGCAAATATCCCAGCTCTTTTGGCTCTCTGTAGATTATGCAGATCTTGTGTCAGTGTAATATTATGAATATTGTATTATTTTGTATGTTCATATCCTAGCTGCTCCATGGGTTTTGTATGATATAGTTAGAGTATGAACATGTATGTATGGGAATATTGGAGACTATTAATGATATGATTGTAGTATTTACAGAAAGTGATAGAATGAATAGTGTTTATGTGAGTGAATGGTTATATATATTCTGTTATGTGATTGATGATGAGTAAGATATATTTTCGCTACAATATTGTTATAGGATTGATGTGATTGATGGGTTCTATAGGTGCCGGTTGCCTTGGCATCTCCCACACCCTAGGACCGTTGCGATCCAGAAACGGGTCGTGACAACTATGCATCTTAAATTTTGGAGGGACCCTAGAATTTGGGAAAAGAGTAAGAGCATCAACATCAATGAGATCCTCATGCTTCTTGATGTTTTTTAAAAGCCTTTCCATAGATTCAAAATTTTCCATCAGCTTCTTTGTTTTTGTCACGACCCAACTTAAGAGCCGCGACGGTCCTAGGGTACGGGTGATGCTTATGCTACCAGTACCACGAAGAACCCAAATGACTATACTATATGGCATGCAATACAATAACAAGCCCAATATAGCTTGACAACTTTATAAAAATTTGGACAACATCTCCTTTGTATAAGGCGTATGCCCAAATGAAAAACACACAATTATACACTTCAACTATACTTCAATCTCTATCTCAATTCAATGATCCCTCTGGATCTCAATTTTAACTCAATATGAACACATCTATATATCCAGCAATTTCTAAATATATCATATCATATACATCCATAGGATAATTACTATGCAAAATTATTAAGATGCAAGCACAATCATATATGTATGCTACTCTTAAATTTACAGTACCATGAGACCTCTATACTGTACAATTATTTACATACACTTTTGGAACTTGAGTTTTACATGATCAACTAGTACTATTCCAAGGCAGGAGTAGGGAATGCCAATGGAATGCATGCCTCACTGCAGACCTGAAAATAATAACCACTGAAGGGGGTGAGTATAAAAATACTCAATGAATCCAAAAGTATAAAAATGCAGTAAATGATCATGGAACAATGGTTAATCAAATGTGGCTTATAGAATCAATATAAGATAATAAATAAATAATAAAACAAGTTTATGTATACATATCAATATAGATATCCATGAAAGAATCTATATAATATAACAAGTAATTAGCAATACAAATACCCGTATATGTATTCATATAACATCTGAATCAATATTAATATAAGAGTTTCTGTAAACATCCAGATACTTAACCATATAGGTATCTAGATTCATATCCATATAATATCTATGAAAATTTTCATATATAATATCAAGTGAAGAAATAACAATATTCAATGAATGAGCCAATGCACATATGATATAACAGGTATGGGTCCTGTGAAAAGTACAATTGTACTGATTTAGCATAATTATAACTTTTTTGATACAACACTCTTCCGCACTATTAGTGCTCAATCCACCAATGCATAAGAGTGATCAGCTCTTACGGCTAAAGTACGCCATCCCCCTCTAGCTGAGGCCTGTATAAACCAGTGTGCACACGGTCGATGGTTTCACCCGCTATACCATCGAAATAGCTCTGTTATGATATCATATGAGAGTGCCTCTATATACAATGAAAATAGCATAAACATAGCTCAAATAGATCTTATATAGATGTACAATGATCATATATACATATATAAAGTAAAATGGAGCAAATTAGAAAAAAGTCAAAAATTGGCCCGGACGGGCCCAGTTGCACTGCCGCAACTGGCTTGTAAATTACTGGTCCGTTTTGAGATTTTTAGGTACTTTCTGGTTAACTATGTTACCAAAAGAATTAGGTGGGCCATGAGGTACCATTTCGAAGCTTAGATAAAGACTAGATTATTGGGCCAAGTGGTGGCCCAATTGGCTTTCAGGTTTTCATTTTATGGCCTGTCAAAGTTTAGGTCATTTCGGCGGGCTTATTTACTGGCCAATTTGCACTTTAGGCAATTTTGGGTAACAATCTTCATTTTTAAGGCTCAAATGAAATAATATGGCATATATGATGCAAATCATGCATGATTATACATAAGGACTCACCTTAATCACTGTTTAACCTTTATTTCCCCCAATCCTCTATTGGTAGCCCTAATCGGCCTGCCACCCGACGCTCTGAACTGGAGTTCTCGACGGTTCACCTATTTTCATACATAACACTCCGGTAAGGTATAAAATCATTACAAAACATATTATATACACAAAAACACATCAAATACCATAAGGCATATAATGTATGCACCACTAAATTCACTTTGCACTTTTTATACATTTCTTATTCCTTTATGCATAAACACTTATCTATAATCACTATTAGTCCACATTTCACATATGTATCACGTATACATTACTTTATAAACTCAAATACACTTAACTTAGCACTTTATACCAAACATATGCATTAT
>CANXYC010870314.1:0-24095 GCA_948193065.1 Aleurites moluccanus | reverse complement strand
TTTCGTAATTAATTGGGTTATATTTGATTGTTGCATATCATTTAGGTTGTCATTTGGGTTCTACGCGGTACTGGTCGCTTATGCATCACCCGTACCCTAGGACCGTCACGACTTCCGAGATAGGTCGTGACATATTTTCTCCTAAGATTGGTTGTAAAAAATTACAATTGACTATTTGATGTTGTTAACAAATTTGTGATGCATTTTGTTGTTTTACGGGAGTAATATTACTACCAATCCTTTTGTCAATGAGCAGGCTAGGAATGACAATACTAATATGAATGTGATAGCAAGTTCCACTGAAAGTAGCAGGGTACAACATATAAATGCTAGTGGCAAGCCTATTAAAGAGAGAGTTATTCAAGGTGTTCACATTTGAAATGCAACTGAGAATTATAGTATGAAAAGTAGGTGTATATACTAGTAGCCTATAAAATGGTTTGGGAGGTGTTAGTGCTCATGCATGATCAGACTTGTATATGTCACTTTTAGCTTTATGAATTAGGTATTGGAGGATGTTCTAGTAGGGCAATGGGTAAATATAAGGGAGCTCCAATTGGCATGTCAATCTTTGTTGAAAAAAGTAGGACCGATAGAGGTAGACTATGGGTGGAAGTTAAACCGATTAAATCCAACCAAATCGATCAAATCAAATCAAAATTGATGGTTTTATAGTTGTATAGTTTGATTTCAGTTTGAAAATAAAACAAATTAAAAGTTTAGTTTGGTTTGTGATTTAAGCCTTTTTTTCTCGATTTCTAACCAAACTGACCCGTAATTATATACATATATAGCTTTTTACTATTATTATAATTAATTATATTTGGTTTTAGTTTATATAACATCCATATATATTTTTTAACCTATCATTAGTTTAAAATTTAAAGGAAATGATCATTCATGAAAATTAACTAAAAATAAATGAAAAAAGTTAATTCTTGAGAAAAATAAGTTTTGAGTGTGTTAATTACTGAAATAGATAAGTTTTATGTTATGCATTCTATTTTCATTTTTTTTTTTATCACCAACACTTTGTTGGTTTTTTTTTTTTCAAATTTATAATAAAATAATGACGGTTTACAAAAAAAAAAAATCTTAGGTTTGAAAATTGACAATCCAAAGGTGAGAAAATCAAATCAAACTGATGGTTTAATAATAATGATAGTTTGATTTGGTTTGAGAATTTTTCAAATAGAAAAGATTGGTTTGATTTCGTAAAATCATTCTAATCGATCAAATCAAATCGATACTACTCCTGGTATAATCAGAGGAAAAGGTCAAGTTCCATATAAGGGTGACATCGGTTTAGTTTGATCGATTTAAATAATTTTTATCAAATCAAATCTATCCTTTCGGTTTGACGAATTGTCAAACTAAATTAAATCATCATTATTGTCAAACTGTTAGTTTGGTTTGGTTTCCTCATCTTCTGTTTGTCTAAACTAAAGATATTTTTTTTTTGTAAATTGTCAAAATATTAGTAATAAAAAAATTCTGAAAATAATTCAATATACAATACAAAATTTATCTATTTCATTAATTTACATACCCAAAACTTATTTTTTCTCAAGAATTAACTTTTTTTATTTATTTTTAATTAATTTTCATGAATAATCATTTTTTAAAATTTTAAATTAATGATAGATTAAAAAAATATGTGGGTGTATATAAAATAAAGCCAAACATAATTAATTATAATAATAATAAAAAATAATATATATATAATTTTAATTCGATTCAATTTGAAATAAAAAATAAAAATAAAACCACGAACTATACCAAATTTTCGAATTACTCTATTTTTCAAACTAAAATTAAATCAAATAACTGTGAAATAATTCGATTTAATCAATTTAATCCTTTTAGCTTCCACCTCTAATTTCATTTCAATCAAATGCGATAAAAAGGCCCTATGCAACTCCTACAATCTAGAAGGCAAGCTCCAATGGGAGGCATAAATGTTTTGTATAATGAACATACTGGAGTTACCACTTTATAGATTAATTGATTATAATGTTTATACATCTACTATTTGTTTTTTTTTTACACTAAATTGTTGAAATTCAATGCGCTGTTGTGTGCTTAATTTGTAAATTTTATTCTTTGTAGTCATTGAATGGTATATCAAGAGTTATTAGTATCAGTGTTTAAATCAAATGCCATATTACATGAAGTACTGGTTTCCAACCCCTAGATCTAAAGTGAAAAGAGAAAAATATAATCATAACTAGGCAATTGCAGCAATAGAAATTTGATCCATAGATCAAACAAGCTTTAAATCTCAGTGGTGTTAAATTTCACTAGAAAGCTAATGTAGGACTATATTTATTCTCGAAAAAAAAATAAAATTATAACTCCGTTTGATTTAACTGTTTATAATCATTATTAACTGTTGTGACTGTTACTTAATAATTAATTATTATAAATATTTGATAAAATTAATATTATATTTAATGACCATTAAAAATAAATATTAATATTTATTTTTTTTATTTAAATATTATTTTTAGATAATAATTTTTATTTAAATATCATTTTTAAATAATAATTTAGTCTTTTTAATTAAAAAATTTTTATTTAAAATTTTTACAAACTGCAACTATATAATTACCTTATAGCTATTTAAGTGTTAAGCGCTGTCAGTAACTGCAACAATTTAACTACCTGATAGCCATCAAATAGTTAATAACTATTAATAACCAAATGGTATGGTAATGATTATTGATAATAAAAAAAAATTAATAACTACATTAAAAAAATTTATCAAACACATATATATGTATACATATATATATATATATATATATAATAAAGTAAAAAACAAAAAGAAATTTGCTAGGGTTAAACCATGATAATAATAATAATATTTTAATTTACTTTGTCTTACATGGAAATAACGAGAAAGTATGTAAAGATGGATGGAGGAATTAGAACAACCAGTTGTTAACGCCCAAATCGGCAATTTCTCCCATAGAAAAACTCCCATAATTCACCATCTCCTCATCTTTTTCCCTTCTCTTTCCTCTCTGTCTCGAACACTCTCTCTCTCTCGCGGTGACCCCTCTTCTTCTCCCTCTCTCCTGGGGTCGCCACTCCCTCCATCAAAAAACTCAAAAAAAAAAAAAAAAAAACGAACAGAGACCTTTTTTAATTCGAATTTCAATTTCTTCAAAATTATATCAATCAAACAAAAATTTAAATTCTAATTATATAATAAATTAAAAAAATATCAATCAATCATGTCGGAGATGGCCAACACAGATCCAGAAGGAATTGATGGAGTTCGTATGACATGGAATGCTTGGCCACGCACCAAAGTCGAAGCCAGTAAGTGCGTGATCCCACTTGCCGCCTCAATCTCTCCGATCCGCCACCATCCCGACATCCCTACGCTTCCTTATTCTCCTCTCCGGTGCAAGACTTGCTCCGCTGTTCTCAATTCCTTCTCGCGAGTCGACTTCACTGCGAAGATCTGGATCTGCCCGTTCTGTTTTCAGCGCAATCATTTTCCTCCTCATTACTCCATGATCTCCGAGACCAATCTCCCCGCTGAGCTCTACCCTCAATATACTACCGTTCAGTACACGCTCCCAAACCCTGGCGTCAATCCCAATAACCCTATGAATGCGGCTGCTCCTGCACCGGCGGCATCACCTGTTTTCTTGTTTGTTCTCGATACTTGTATGATCGAGGAGGAGTTTGGGTTTGTTAAATCGGCTCTCAAACGCGCTATCGGGTTGTTGCCGGATAACGCGCTTGTTGGGTTCGTTTCCTTTGGGACGCAGACGCAGGTTCATGAATTGGGATTTTCAGATATGTCAAAGGTTTATGTTTTTAGAGGCACGAAGGAGATTTCGAAAGATCAGATTATGGAGCAATTGGGACTTGGCGTTTCGGGCAGGAGAGCTCCTGCTGGATACCAACAGAAAGGGATGCAAAATGGGTTTCCAAATACTGGCGTTACCCGATTCTTATTACCCGCATCTGAGTGTGAATATACTCTCAATTCTGTGCGTGCTTTGTTTGGTTTGCCTCTTAATTTTGAATTTCAATTTCTAATGTGAGCTTTTTGTTGATGGAGCGAAATTGTTGTTTTGATTTTTATGTTTATATAGCTTTTGGATGAGTTGCAAACGGATCAATGGCCGGTTGCACCTGGTACTCGGGCCTTGAGGTGCACAGGAGTAGCCTTGAGTGTGGCTGCAGGATTGCTTGGAGCTTGTTTGCCTGGTACAGGGGCCAGGATTATAGCTTTGGTTGGTGGTCCATGCACAGAAGGACCAGGCACGGTAATGCCTTTTGATTTTTTGTGTCTTACTTGTTATTACATGATAACTTGATCCAGATCTTCCCTTTTTCTTAATTTTTCTTCAGTTTAATATCTGTACTTATACATTGCTATTGTATTGGCTTCTATGATAATTCTGCTCAATCTGAGGTCATCACCAGTAATTTTTTAAAGGATATACCAGAATTTATGCTACAGCATTGAGGGTATTACCTGCATTTTGTTAGGATAAACAAGAGCTTGATGAGTTTTTGTAGTTGAATATTAAGATATGCAGTTTTCCTGCCTGATGTTTCTTATTTAAATAAATTTTTGCCAAGAACTAAAACCAATAATAGTCATGACTCAAGTAAAGAGGCCTTTCTAATTGTGAAGTCAGTGGTTCTCTCTCTCATTTTCCATCACCTGGTGGTTTATGGCTATTATGAGCATCATTTTTTATCTCTCTCATTGTTCATCCTTGTGGTTTACGGCTATTATTAGGATCATGTTTGACAGGTGAAAAATAAAACTTATCTGTAACTTAGTTGATATACCATTTGGCTGGACCAGTAGTTAATGAAAAAGGCGAAAAAAAGAACTTCAAATAGCTGGGAATTCACTTGTAAATTTTAGTTTAGAGTAATAGAAGAGGAACCTATATATTTCCTGCAAAGTTCTGGATAGATCCCGTTGTTTATAAAAACAACCCATGTTCCATCTTATATTTTAAAAAGCAGAATGAATTCCTTTTTGGTGTTGGTTCATTTTTGTAAACTTGTAATTTTGGTGAAGTATCTAGGCTAGGTTAAAATTAGGACAGTACATGGAGAGATTGAGCCCATCCTCCCCCTACAGCTACACTAGCCAAGGAGCACCTTTTGCACTGGGTGAGCTCTTTAATGGATATCCACACATTATTAGGAATTTGACTATTTTCTTGCCAGTGCTGTCCTAAAATAGGACTTTTTTCTTTGGAGTAGGGGGAAATAATGATCATGGCTGTGAACCTAAATTTATTGAACTTTTTCTCTCAAATTGAAAATTGATGCTGGTTTTTCTTTCTAAATTCAATCCTGAAGATGTTGATCCTTTTTTGCAGATTGTATCAAAAGATTTGTCTGATCCAGTGCGTTCCCACAAGGATCTTGACAAGGATGCAGCACCATATTTTAAGAAAGCAGTCAAATTCTATGATAATCTTGCGAAGCAGCTTGTTAGCCAGGGTCATGTTTTAGACCTTTTTGCATCTGCACTTGATCAGGTGTTTATCACATAGTCTTTAAATTCTGTTATGGCATTTCATCTTATGCATTAGGCCCTCTAGTACTCTAGTGGAAGTAAATTTGCATTTTTGAGAGATTGTTTTTCATATGAGAATAATAAAATAAAAGATGTACTTATTTCTCAAATTCATGCCGTTGATTTCTTTACTCTTATCTGTATTACACTAAGCATAAAGCAAGGCTCTAGTTTTAGAGGGTGTATATTCATCCTCCGGTAGACTTTATATTTATCAAGTTAACTTGTCCAAGTAATTGGAGGAAAAAAAAAACCCTAAAATGAAAGCCTTGAAATTTAATATCCCAGGGGAAATGATAATTGTTCATTTTGGTCCTACGTTTTGTATCTGACTATGTTGATAGAATGCAACTTGGATTAAACTGGTTAAGCTAGTTAAAAAAAATGCACCTTGACCAGTTTAAGAAAATCATGGCCAAGATTTTGAATCTTTTTCTATTAGGAATAGGGCTTGGTTGGTTCTGACATTGTGAATGGCTAACAATTCATAGTCCGTGTTGTGAAGTGTGTGTTAATTCAATTGTTGTGGTTGTAGTTTGATTGTAAAATGTCAAATAAGGAAATTATTTTAGATAATATAACTAATTTTATTTATTATATACAATTAAAATTGTTAGTATTACACGTGTAAAACATATAATAATAAATATAACTATATACTTTTTTATAAAAGTTTGAACTATTTTTTTTGTGTGTATAAATATAATTATAAGAAAATGAACAATATCTGTATATATATTGTTGTATACATAACTATTAATTTATATTTAGTATTTTGATTATTATTTTTATGGTTTTGAGTTAGTTTGCATTTGGTTTTGTGAGTATTTTTGTTTTTATTTTGGAATTGAATGGCATTTTTTTTAAGTCCAAAAAATTGTCCAAAAGTCAGTTTTTTAGTTATAAAGTTCAAACACTAGCACTTCTATTTCTGTTTTACCAAAAACACTATTCAATGATTGGGTGCTTAATTACTAACTGTTGATTTCCCAAAGACTAACTAAACAGGCACCTATTCTCATTCTTATGACCTATGTTCTTGCAGTGTTTGGATCTTTTGGCTCAAGGCTTATTTTCTCATCATTATTGGGGCCTCTGTTGCAATAATTATCAATGGAATGTGATTGTTTTAAGAATTGTAGATCTTTTAACTGTGATTAATCGTTTAACTTTTTCTCCATCCATTTAAAGAAACATTTTCTGTTACAATTAATTATTGTTTAACTAATGAGAATTGCATTTTTTAGGTTGGGGTTGCAGAAATGAAAGTTGCAGTTGAAAGGACTGGTGGTCTTGTTGTTCTGGCTGAAAGTTTTGGGCATTCAGTATTTAAGGACTCTTTCAAGCGCATATTTGAAGATGGAGAACAGTCTCTTGGTCTCTGTTTCAAGTGAGTTTTCTTCTTTTTCTTCTTCCATTCCTAATATAATTAAATTATTCATTTTGACAATGGTTGCTTTATCATCATTCTGATTTTGTTTCCTTATGAAAGTTTGATAGTGATGTCACAAGTTGCATTCCAAGGGGAACTTTATTTTTCAGTTACAATGTACACCGATATGGTTGTGTTTTCACTTATTAATGATTTTACTCCAAAATAACTGGTAAATTTTATGTTCCTTACCATGTTAACTTGTGTATGGAAAGCTTTTCACTTCATCCTTTCCCTTTTATCAATGTTTGTAGATATATGTGCATGCATGCATGCATATGCAACGTAAGTTTATGTGTCAGCATGTTGAAGGTTGGTTATTATCTACGTCTTGCTGCAAGGCTCCTCCTGTTTTTAATGAGCAATCAGAACAATGAAGAAATGTTTCTTTTCCAAATCTTCATAAATATATGTTTTGTGTATATGAATTCTGTGCAAACATCTGTTGCTGTCATCAGAGGGCGGGACTAGAGCATTAAGATTGGGGGGGCCAAACTGGAAAGCACTAAACTCTAATATATCAGACTGTAATTTCACATATTCATGTATGTTTCATGCTCACAGACATAGGTATAGTACAAAATCAATTATCTTTAAAAAAAAAAAAAATTACAGCACCATTAATTTGATGACAGTAGCCCATTTAATATATTCTTGGAGGGCACAGTAGTCAAACAAAAAAGTAGAGGTGATTTAGAAGAAGTGAAACAAAAATTGCAGTACATGGTGCAAATTTTCACCTGCAAAACTGTTTATTTTGTCTAAAACAACACCTTCATGTATGGGTTTTTTTCAAAAGAAAAGAAAAAGAAAAATAATAATTTGTTGCGGGGCTACTTTTATTGTTAATAGAGGACCATGTATGTATATATATATATATATATATATATATATATATATATATTTGGAGTTTTTTTAATTAAAATTAAAATTACGGGCTAACTTAATATATTGAACTAATTAATAATAGAAGAATACATGGGTTTATTTTTATAGTGGGACTAGTTTTATTTTTAAGGGGGGCTCATGGACAAAATAAGTATCAGATGCATATACATATGGAGAGTTTTTCTTTGGGTTTGGGGGGGGGGGGGGGGGGGGGGCCGGCATCAATTAAGAAATTGGTACACCCCACCCCTCCACCCCCATCCCTACCCGGCCGCTGCGCGCCCCGGCGCGGGCCCCCCCCCCCCCCCCCGCTGCTGCATGTAAGCATGTGGTACCGCCATGCTTGACCATAAAGGTTATATCTGCACATTCTTAATTTTGTTGCAAGTTATCTATTATTTCGGGAATTACAAGCCTAAGCACGTAATTTTTTGCAAGCTTTAGTTTTTTTTTCCTTGAATTAATTGAAGCCAAGTGAAAAAGCTGTAGTTTTGTTTGGATTTAATTTCCTAGTGGTGAACTGTGACTTTTACGTGGGGTTGACATTGAATGGTGTCCATGCATATACTTTGCTTCATTTCCTTTTAGCCATAAAATTTGTCTTATTTCCTTGCAGTGGAATGCTTGAGATTAACTGTTCCAAGGACATCAAAATTCAGGGGGTCATTGGACCTTGCACATCTATGGAAAAGGTATTAACTTGTTTAATTTTTAATTTTATTTTTGGTGCTAATTTATATGTCTTGCAGAAAGGACCTAATGTTGCTGATACAGTCATTGGAGAGGGTAATACTAATGCTTGGAATATGTGTGGTCTCGACAAGAGTACTTGTTTGACAGTCTTTTTTGATCTTTCATCAAGTGAAAGGTCAAACGCTCCTGGGGCTGTAAATCCGCAGCTATACATTCAGTTCCTTACAAGGTACACAAGATCTGAAAACTTCTTTTTCCCCTAACCTTTCTTTTTTTATTTTTAATATTCTGAACAGACTATTTAAGATACTGACTACATTTATTTTGCAATCAATTTCTGATGGATATAATTTTTCTTATAGTTATCAGAACCCTGAAGGTCATACAATGCTTCGGGTTACAACTATTACTAGAAGATGGATAGATAGTGCTGTTAGCTCAGAGGTTGGTTACGTTTCTTTATTATTTTATTGTTTTAAAACCATGTAAAGCTAGTATTTGAGGAGACTGTAGCTATGATTGTCATTTCTGATGTGTAATTGCTTGATCTGGGGATGTAAAAAGGGCACAGTTTATATTGGATCTGCACTCTGCAGTGTGTGCATAATGCAGTTCATGTGATCCAAGAGGCAGTTGACTTGGTGGGACTTCCTGTTATATTGTGGAAAAGGAGACAAGGAGAGAGAGAGAGAGAGAGAGAGAAGGAGGGGGGAGAGAAGAGAGAAAAAGAGGAAAAGGGTGGGGGGGGGTGGGGGTGGGTGGGTTGTGTAGGTTGGAAGCGGCAGTGTGGATGTATTAAGAAAAAACTCTTAATTGTTTATTCTTCACCATCTTCTTCCTATTGTTCTTTGGTGTGGAGGGACCTTGAAAATATTTTTTCCAAAAATGTCTGACAATTAATAGTTAATTACTCTGATATAGTGGAAGCTTCATTGGTGTTTCAGAGGTATGTTGGAATAATGTTGTAGTGGAGGGTTAGTGGGGCAGATTCTTATGTATCTGAAAGTGGTTCATTATCTGGCTATTGTTGATAACAATTATTTGGTTTAATTATTAGAAGATTGAGTTTGATGTTACAACTATCAGATGTTCAAGTGTTCTAGTAGTATTTTGTGGAGCATTGTTTAAGGTGCCAGTTGCCTTTGAGATGGTCCTCTTTGAATCGATTAGACAGCTGATTATAGAAAGATCTTTATGTTGAATCCAAATTAAGACAATTATTTTTCGGAAATGTTGTGTTCTACAGTAAAGGGGTCAGTTGGTGATCTATTTCTCTGCTTGTAGAGCTGCTCTCTGTCTAGTCTTCCATTTGAACCATTTTTGTTCACAGTGTTGAACGCCCTTAGATGGAAACATTTGGTTGTTGAAAAAGGAAGAGGAATTATATTATGAATGATCCTTGTCATTTTAGTGAGATATGAGGGTAAGAAATTTTCTTTTTGTGTTGGTACAGGAAAGTGCCTTTCTATGAGATTCAGTCCCCAGCCAAACATTTGATTGCCTAGGATATCCCCATGACATACTATACTAACCCCCCAGAGCTGTAATATTTATACCAGAATCTTTTTATGGTATGGCTTTCCTAGGAAAATTAACGTAGGGGTAATCTATGGTATTTTAGACAAACTCTTAGTTTTTTTTCATTATTTTTAGATATCATGCCTGAGGTATTCTTTCAAATTATTATATTGTATTTTATTACCCAACACTTTTTATAATGTACTTTATTATATGAATTATTATTTGAACCTTTTTCTTTTCTTATTTTTCTTATTTGAAAAGGGTATAGTAAATTCTGAGAAGAGTATGTCTGATATGCAGCGTGTATCTGTATACCCAAAAGATACTTTCTGTGTGGAATATACCATTCCATTTTTCAATGTGTCTTCATGAATGCTTAGTAGGAGAAAAGTTATCATCATTTTTCATCTTTCGGTACGTGTTATGTTGGGATTCAAGTGCTTTGAGAATTTGCATGTGAAATAAATGTAAGCTTTGTTATACCTCTGGTCACTGTCTCAGTCGATTCTCTGATTTTTGTCCATCAATTGATTCATGATGATCAATGCCTAAATTTTCAGATTTATGATATTTTATGTCATAGGTTATATTGGCTTCCTTGCTTTCTATCAATCCACTGTGGATTATTACTCTTGTAACACTGAACAATAGAAATACAGCAAGGAGTTAATGCTGAGATGGGAGAATTGCCTTTTGCAGGAATTAGTACAAGGTTTTGACCAAGAGACTGCTGCTGTGGTAATAGCAAGATTAACATCCCTGAAAATGGAGATAGAGGTACTGATCAAATGTCTTCTTTTAGCTACTTATTTTACTTTTTCTTTGAAGTATATGCAGTTCAACATTTTATTGTATCTTATGGAAAGTTTAATGAAATTTGGTGATATATTTTTTTTTTTATTTTAGGTATTTATGGTCACTTTCTTATCTGCATGAATACAAGGAAATTTATATTACTGTTTTATTTTTTGAAGAATTATATAATATGCTGAAGGTTCTACATATACTTTTCTTGTAAATATTTTGTCTTCATGATCTTAGTTTTGATAACAGTTGCCTTGTTGCTCATGTGCTACTGTTCATAAGAAAACTTAACATTTCCATCCCCGATCCTCGATGTTTCCTTTGCTATGTGATCAGTTTTTTAATTTTTGTATATAAGCTCTTGAATATGTTAGCATTGGTTACTTCATGGATGTGTGTTCATACTATAATAGATTAGATACGTAATGAAAACATTAGAGATAAAGTAAGAGTTGCATCAATTGAGGAAAAAATTGAGAGAATGGAGATTAAGATGGTTTTGGCACATGAAGCGGGGAGAGTCTCCGGTTAGGAAGGTTGAGTATATCGTGATTGAGGAGAAGAAGAAAGGAAGGAGTAGACCTAAACTAACTTGAATTAGAGGAATAAAGTATGATTTAAAGACATTACAATTAGCAGAAGATATTGTCCAAAATTGTTTAGGGTGGAAATAAAAAATTCATATAGCCGACCCCAATTAGTTTTGGGATTAAGGCTAAATTGAGTTGAGTTGGTTACTTCTCTCTATTTCACTCTTTTTTTTCTCTTCCTCTTTATCTATCTTTATTGGTGCTTGTCTAACAGGAAGGGTTTGATGCCACTCGGTGGTTAGACCGGAATCTCATCCGGCTCTGTTCCAAATTTGGCGACTATCGCAAGGATGATCCAGCATCTTTTACATTGAACCCTTGTTTTTCACTATTCCCTCAGTTTATGTTTAATCTGCGAAGGTCGCAGTTTGTACAGGTAGATGCTTGCCATTCTTTCATGTCACTGTTATTTTTGTTTTTTGCTTAATTGAACTATTTTTATGTGCGTGCTTAGTTTAATTTATTTATGTGTTTGGCTGTGGCAGGTCTTCAACAACAGTCCTGATGAGACAGCTTATTTCCGCATGTTGTTAAACCGGGAAAACATTACCAATGCTGCTGTCATGATTCAACCATCACTAATATCATATTCGTTCAACTCACTGCCTCAACCTGCATTGTTGGATGTGGCTTCTATTGCAGCTGACCGTATTCTCTTACTAGATTCATATTTTAGTTTGGTCATTTTCCATGGTATGACAATAGCACAGTGGCGTAGCATGGGTTACCAGAATCAACCAGAACACCAGGTATGTACACATTCTTCATGGTTACTTTATGTTGATCTAAATTTGAGATGCATGTTGAAATACTCGGTTCTTTTTCTTTCTTTCTTTAAAAAAAAAAAAAAAAAAAAAAAATCAAAGATCTTAGTCATGAGAATTTCATTAGAATATTGATGATAGAAACCACACTTGCATTTTCCTTGGTGGTTAAATGAAATATCTTCTTCGTGTCTTCCTTTGATAACTTCATTACATTAGTTTTTTGCATGACTGCTAACTGCATTAATTTTTACTGGCAGGCATTTGCACTGCTATTGCAAGCTCCACAAGATGATGCTGGATTGATAATTCGGGATCGTTTCCCTGTTCCTAGACTGGTGGTATGTGATCAGCATGGATCTCAGGTGAGTTTATTTTAATTTTGTTGCTTAAATTTCTGAAGCTGTATTCCTGTAATTTCTTTGTATTAAATACAGGAATAAGAGTAAGGATCTATTAAGATAAAGAGTAACTTTTAAATATCTCCACCTGTAGTTCTATTTAATAACTTAACTAATAATAGTTTGGACTATCATGATTAAAAAAAATAGAAGAAAAACTAAGGTGGGAGTTTCAAATGGCAAATCAGATTATTTGATTGGCTCTTTATCTTCTTGTTACAGAGTAAATTGTTGTTTGATTTCTCTGTGCAAAGAATTTCTGAATTTGGTGACTGAAATAGCTTCATTTCTATAATTGAAATGGTTAAAATTCTGATATTTTGTTGTGCACTTGTGTTTTGGAACTGTTATTCTGATCCAAAAAAACTGATTTTGGTTTCATTATCCTATGTCATGCACGAGTAGGCAAGGTTCTTATTGGCGAAATTGAATCCATCAGCTACTTACAATAATGCCCATGAGATGGCTGCTGGTTCAGACGTTATTTTCACAGATGACGTGAGCCTTCAAGTCTTCTTCGAGCATCTCCAGAGGCTAGCTGTGCAGTCTTAAACTTGTTTATAGGTTTTCTAGTATGGGGGAAATTTCCCCATGTGTGAGTTTTGTATCTTCTCTTTTATCCGTCTGTTCCATTCCATTGTTTTCCTTTCTTTTCCTCATCTTCACGAAGTAAAACTTAAGCCCCACATAGCCAGAACAATAAGGAGAGCATTATATCATTCTTTGGTGGGGCTGGGGAGGTATTTGCTCCCCTGAAACAAACAATAAGGAACACAAGTCGGTGGAACGTAGTGTTTATACAGAAAGAAAGGTATGTTAGGAATGGGAATTAAGAGGGATACCTGCTTCAGTAGCGGGGCCGAAGAGTACCATACTTTGACAGATGATTTTTCTTAATTTTTTTTTTTTCATCTGGGTCAGAAGTGATTAATGTATTGGAATTTTAACTTAATACTGAAAATTGGTCATGTTCTTTAGGTTAAAAGTCTTGAGTCATTTTGAACTATTTTATATATTATTTTGTACTCTTTTATACGCAAATCCTTGTTAGAATATGTTATCCTTGGCACAATTTTTCATGCATTACAAATTAAAATGTAGTGTGTTAATAGCTTCACTTAAAGTCATTAGACCACTACCACCACTTGTACTGGCACTACAATGCTCTTGCATTCTTATCTACCTCCAAAATTTACATCCTTGAACAATCAATTTACGTTGCTTGCATTCCAGGCTTTTCTAAAACAATCAGAGAAAAGTATAAGAATTTTGTAGGTTTGAAACAAATCAGTTTGAAACATTTTTTATTTATGAAGAATTCAAAAACAATATCCAATTAATTTATTTTGGTAAAAGTAAATTAAGGTCTAATTCACGAACTCGATGATTAATTAAAAAAAGAAAAGCCATGGATCGGTTTGGTGAATTTTGAAAGACTAATTCAACTGAATTGATTTGCCATATTTCGATTCAATAATTTAATTAATTAGATTTTTTATTAAGAGAGTGATATTTATCGATTAGTTTAATTATTTTAAATATTTAGATATAAATCAAATAGAAATATTTAATTTTATAAAAATTTAAATTAAACTGAATCGAATTTTAAAATTAATTGAACAACATAATTTTAATTAAATAATAATATTTTAAATTTCTTTAATGTTTAAAAAATTATTTAAAATTTTTAAAATTAAATAATAATTCATTTAATATAATTACTAAATGAAATTATATCAATTTATTAATTTTATTTTAAGGTAGAAATGTGACTTATAAATTACCTTAAATTTGAGACTAAATAATAATTATTCAAATAAAAATTAATAATAAAAAAATATATTTTAGTCCATAATATTTGATCTATTTAATATTTATATTCCATTTTTTTAAAATTTTACATTTTAATTCTTATTTCGTAAATTTTTAAATCTTTTTGTCTGAATTTTTTCACTTTTCCATTTAAAAATAAAAAATATAATTTAAAATACAAAAATACCATACTCACTCCCTTCCCTTTTTTCATTTCTTCTTGTTTTCCCTTTCCCCTTTTCTTCCTCTCCAATTTTTCTTTTTTTTATTTCTTTTCTTTTTTTAATTTTTATGAATGGGTTTTCTCCATTCTCAATTCATCTCAAACTTATCTCTATAGATTTCCTCTTTCCTCAACTAACTCACAATATGTCATGGGTTTCAAGTTTTTAGTTTCACTTTCTTTTTTGGCTTGATAATTTTGATTAGATTGAATGGATTAAAAGAGCTTGACAATTTTCTAATACTTTAGAGGAAGTTTTTCAATTTTTGAATTTTTTTTTCAATGATAAAGGAAGAAAATTTTATTAATGGGTGTGAATTTTTGCCTTTTTCCTTCTGTAAATGTTAAATAATTTTATTGAATTTGATTTTATTGCTATGAATTTATAAATTTTTATTGTGTTTTGTTATATTGAATTTTATTTCTACTGTAGAAAGGGAAATTAAAAAAAAAATAATAAAGGGTATTTTAGTTTTTTTTTATATATATATTTAATGAAAAATTGAATAAAATAATTATAAAATTGATAAAATCAAATTATAAAAATTAAAATGTGCGATTTTAAAAAATTAGAAATATAAACGTTAATTATGTGAAACCTTGAACACTAAAAGTACACTTTTTCATAATAAAAAAAAGGTTAGCTGAGATATTCTAGAGAGCTCTCTCTCACTCCACTGGTTTTCGTTTGGAGAGCAAATCTGTAAATTGGCGCGAAAAATTTGAATTCAGACCTTCTTTCTATGTCTCTCAACCATGTTCTTGCCGGACTCACAATACGCCGATCTTGATGTGGTAGATTTCATCGACGAAGAAACAACTCCATCTCCACAATTTTTCACCAATCCTCCTCTTCATCAATGCTCTAAGGGCCACCGCTCCACTCTCTCTCTTCCGACCAATCACGGCGGCTCTATCTGCCTCATCTGCCTCTCCAATCTCATCACTAACCCAAACGCCCCTACTTTCCACGTCTCTTATGCTCTCTCACAGCTCTCCGTCGCTCTCTCCCATTCCTCTTTCCTCCACTCTCTTCTCTCTTTCCATCCTCACTTCCTCGTCTCCCCTCTCATCACTGCTCTTTCCTTGTTCGAAGATGATCCCCTCGCTCATCAGGTTACTGATCTTATCACTACTCTCTGCGGGTCGCGTGATGGCTCCATTTCCGATGAATTTGTTAGGAGAGTTGCCGATCGTATCTCCTCCGGTACCTTAGTGTGGAGTCGGCGGCAACTATACATGGTACGTAATGTTCTGCTTTTCTTTTTGTTATTGACGTAATTTTCCGTTGGTTTCTTAGAAAATGAAGGAAATTTCATACAATACTTCGTTTCTTGTATAGAGATTAACAATATATATATTAGTTTTGAAGTAATAAAATTAGGTCTTGATGATATGATCTCATAATGGAACTTAGGACAAAGTAGTTGCAAGTATATACAATTGGTCATATGAAAAGAATAAATAACTAAAGAACTGCTTTTGATAATGTAACAACAGAGATTTTCTGGGGCATGACCAGTTTTACTTATCAAGTCATTGGTTCGACCTGTGAAAGGATGATTATTTTAATGATATTATCCATCAATAGTTTTATATGCCACATGCAAATTCTAATTGACAAACTGAATTTTAATTGAGAAAGTTTTTCTGGCCTGATTTACTGAAAAATGCTGGCATAGATCTTTAGATTGCTCAAGTTAGTTTGCCTAGTGGGCGACCAATATCTCTTTACTGCATGGCAGAGTGTATATAATTAATTAGGCCAATCTTGAATTATAATACAGCTATATTGTGGTAAAATAACTTCTGTTATTAATATCCATATATGATCTTAAATGCAGCTTCACTGTTTTGGGGTTCTCTTGAACTGTTCTATAAATAATCCTTGCGCTCAGATTAAAGACATAGATGCCCTCTTATCCAATCTTGTCACAGGTCTTCAGTTGCCAAGGTAACTATTAAGCAACCTGTGTCATAATTTACCTTCTCCATGCTCTAACATCATCCTTTAACTTCTTTACATGCTTCCTTTTTCCATTGATGCAGTGAAGAAATCCGAGGAGAGATCTTGTTTGTTCTATACAAACTATCCATTCTCCAATATGCTTGTGAGAATGGTGATGGAATCGACTCTTTTTTTGCATTTTGTCCTAAGCTCTTGCATCTGTCATTGGAGGCCCTTGTGAAAACCCAGGATGATACTGTCCAGTTGAACTGCCTAGGTTCGTGACATTCTGCTAGACACTTCTTTCTTTATTCTTATGCCCTACTGTGATGAGTATTTCAGTTAGATTACCATGTTGAAATTATGAAAATATAATAATTATACCCTAGTTTGCATGCATTAATAGTAGTAGTATGCATGCCATAATAGCTTGAGTACAACTAGAGAAAGCTTAAAACTCTTGAGCTGTTGTTATCAACTGTTGGATTTTAAGAACTTCAAGCTGCTGACCAATCATTTGCTGTGAATCCCACACAGTTTGATTCAACAGTTAAAACTGGAGCTCATATGAATTCAAGCTTTTTTCTGCCTTTCCTAAGTCAATTATCATTGGCTTGCTAGACGCTGAAAACATGATATGCGAGAGTCCATGGAAAAATAATTGATTTTAGTTCACTATAACTTTTATGGAAGTATTTTTAGAACAAATAACATGGCCAATTAATTAAACAATTACAAGCTTTTTTGTCTTTTTTGTCGTAATAAGTAGCTCTCATTAATGATTCTGTTTTATAGAGATTTCCTGCCTATAGTTTGATGCAAACCATAGAGGGAGTTTCTGCTGATTGTACAATCTGAATACTGCAAGGACCTGCTTACTCTTCAGTTTCACCTCACCATCATTTTTCAACTTTTCTCAATGACCAACTTTTTTCTTTTTGGCCCAGCATTTTTGGCAATCCTTGCTCAGAAGGGGTTCTTTGAGAATGCATACGTAAATGATACAAGTAGCATGAGCTCTGATGAAGTTGATAACTTCATGCAAACGACAGACCATGGTATAGATGGTCCTCCTCTGAATCTCTTATTTGCTGAGGCCATCAAAGGCCCGCTCCTTTCATCAGACAGGCAAATTCAAATCAGCGCATTAGATCTAATCTTTCACTATTTGTCGTGGGAAGGAGCGCCTGCCAAACAGATCCAACGTTTAGTGGAAGAAAATATTGTGGATTATGTATTTGAAATACTAAGGCTGTCAGGTAAGTGAACTTACTCTACATGCATATTAAAATCAAGAGCTACTTATAAAGATCATTCTAGCATGAGAAAACTCTTTCTGACTGTCCTCTCTGCAAGTTTGAACATACAATCTACATGTTTTGATTATCTGACATTGTGATTTCATTTTTTCTCAAACTATTGCACATCTAATGATTTAAGCCTGTTCTAATTAAGGAATTATAACCTATTTCTATATCTATATTTCTTGAATCTAAAAAAATTGAAGTTCATGTGCTGTAAAATGTTGTTGTTGAGCTCATGAATTTCTACTGATGTGGACAGCATGTAAAGATCCAGTTGTCAACTCTTGCCTTCTGGTTCTTGAACTTTTCTCAAAAGCTGAGAAAGGCTTCACAGAAAGACTGCTTATTGGATTTCCAGTTCTGATTCCAATTATGTGTCATGTATCTGAAGTTCCTTTTCATCCTGTTCAATATCAAACACTGAAGCTCATATTAAATGGCATTTCTGATTTCCCTGGAATCATATCAACTTCCCATATTGAGGAACTAGTTCCTGTTTTGGTGAAGATGTTTAAGAGGTATACCAATGGGGAGATGGGCATGCCTTCAGAGATATTTATAATGGTCTGCTCAATTGTTGTGGCAGTTATAAAATCTCCATCTTTCAGTGGAACTTCTGTTATGATAACATCAGTTAAAGAAGCAATCAGTGATGCCATTTTAGCTTGTCTAAATATCTCTGAGAAAGATCCCAGACAACTTTTGCATGCTTTCTACCTACTTAAAGAGGCATATGGATATGGTCGTGAAGAAGTATCCTCAGACAACTCTATTATTACTCAGTTACAAAATTGTATTGTGGATATATGCACGTCACATATCCTACCTTGGATAGTAACAGTCTTTGATGAAGTGGATGAGAAAATTATCCTGGGGATAATAGAAACTTTTCATTTTATACTGCTTCAGGATTCTGAGGTCCAAGCAAAACAATTTGCAGAGATCTTAGTTAAATCATCTTGGTTCAGTTTATCATTTGGATATCTAGGAGTATTCCCCTCAGAAAAAATGAAATTAAGAGTATATCTAATGTTCAGTTCACTTGTGGATGTTCTTCTGGGAAATGACACTGGGCAACCTATTAGAGATGCTGCTTCAGATCTGCCAACTGACCCTGTTGATCTGTTATTTCTTCTTGGACAGAATACTTCCCAAAATATGTCATTGTCTGCTTGTCAGTCTGCAGTTTTGCTGATTTTACATACCAGTTCTTTATATGATGACAGGTAATTGAGCTCATCCTCTGATCCCAGTTCCTCTGTTAATTTATATATATGGTGCATAATTATGCCATTATGTTCTTCATTTTATAACCTATCTCTTGTTTTTGATATCATATTCCTCAGGCTTGCGGATGATAAATCTGTATTAGCTTCTCTTGAACAATATATTCTTGTCAATAGTAGTCATGCCACCAATATATTAACAATGATGCAACTGGTAAATCTTTATGGTCTCTATCGGAGTGTTCTCAAGATGAACTGCGAGACCTACTATAGTCCAGAAGCTGAGAGGATCCTGTTTCATCTAGTGACTGAAAATGAATGGGATTTGCCTTCTTCAAGAATTCACTTAGTGTCATTGAAATGGTTGTTCCAACAAGAGAAAATCAGCAAGCCATTGTCTTACCAAATCTTAAAATTATGCCAGAACAATGGCTCAAATGGTTCTCACGTTGTTGTTCATTGTGGAAGTAGTCAAAGGATAAATGTGCAAGTAATTGCAGAGTTGGCAACATCAGAAGACAACTATGCATCAAGACTTTTGGTATGCTTATTGATGCAGGTGGTGGAGGAAAAATGCCAGGAAGGTGACATTACATCAATAGTAAATCTCTTGGCAACAATCATTAGCATCTCTCCAGCTGCATCAAATCAATTATGTTTGAATGGCATAGGCAATGCAATCCGAAGTATCTGTTACAACACTAATCTTTTTTCTTCGCAAGAGACATTTTTGGCCACCTCACTTTTAGTGTTTCATATTCTATGCTCAGTGCACCCTGAAGCACTGTGCAATAATGAAGCTTGGCATGCGGTGACTTTGAAGGTTGAGTTGCACTTATGCTCAAGAAAATATCCTCATAAAACCATGAAACTGATTGGGCCTTTTTCCTTTTTTTTGTAGTTGTTAGACTATCTCATTCTCGCAATGGCTGCAAAAAGATGGTCTGTTGAAGCTCTATGGATAATTGCCATTTTTTCCATGATTTTGCACAAATCTACCAGCAATGTGTTGTTAGAAGCATCAAAAGCCATAATTTTCAATACTTCTCTGGCCTCTAAGATAAACGGCATGATTCATGAGGCCTGTTCAAAGGGACCTGCTTTGTTTGATTATAATGAGGGAACAGACATTGGTGAAACTCTGATATTTGTGCTTTTACTATACTGTTTCTCTTTAAGAAGGTAATTTCTCCATTAAATCCAACCATATGATTTCATGGTGTGAATCTAACTTCTTTCTGTTTAGTTTGCATGTTGTTCTCCCTGGGGCTATGGATTGGCAAAATCTACTTGACCCGTCAAATGAGATGCAGCCACATTCAATGATTAGCATCCACTGCCATGACTTGTGTAGGCTAATGCATTTTGGTTCTCCTCCAGTCAAGGTTGTTGCATCATACTGCTTATTGGAGTTCTTTACAGGAATATCAGAGCAGATAAGCAGAAAAAATGAGGAACTGAAATGCTCCATGAGTTACCTAATATCCGTGATGGCTATTTTAGAAGGTCTGATATTTTATAGCGACATCAGAGTGTCCTTAAACTGCAGCCTATGCCTATCAATGATTTCAGGATGGGAAAAGCTGGACAAGGAGACAAAAGTCCTTGCAGATAATACCTGGTGCAGGCTTATTGTAGAAGAGATGGCAATGTCTTTGGCCGTTCCATGTTTACCATCAAAGTCTTTTTCTAATTATCACAAGCCTGCTGTTCATGTAGCAGTTGCATTGCTAAAGCTTCAAAAATCTCCTCAGTGGATAAGAACTCTGTTTGATGATCCCTGCATTTCTGTCATAATTAAAAACCTTGCAGCCAGTAATGTTAGCTATGAGATGGTGCTTTTATTTCGACAGCTGGCAAACTCTGAGTTCTTGAAGGCTGAGCAAATTGCTTCTTTAAATAGGATATTTCAGGTATGATATAGTTTTTATGGTAATGTGTACTAACATCAAAGTATCCGAAAGCAATATTAGATGCCATATTTATGGTTTTCATTATTTTGCAGGAATGTAGGAAACATATCTACATTGAGGATACTCAAAATGACTGTACCGATGAGCATATAGAGAAAAGATTTACCACTGCAGATGATTTGGGAGAAGTTTGTGAGTATCTCATTCACTTGATATCATCTGATCCACATCTAGATATAGATTCTGTGGGTTTACGAACTGGGAAAAAAAGATTATTAGAAGAAATAGAAATGTTTTTCAGAAATTCAACAGTACAGGATGACAACTAACCAACTCATACATTAATTGTGCTTGCATCAAAATTGCCTGTGTTAACAATAAGTACAAAAGTGAAGTGCAAAGAAGCCTTATGTATATAACCATGTACACAGTACACTATTCAATTTAGGTTCTGTACAAATAACCTATGTTTTCTTGATCTATGTTCTATCAATTCAGATATGCCCAATGACAGAACTAGGGAAGACTTACAGTATGACTTACTTCACAGATGTTTTTCCCTTTTTTCTTAAAAAAATACTAAAATTGCCAGCTACACATCAAGTAGTACAATTGTACAGCTTTTGCCTTTGAACAATCCCATGCTTCTTTACATGCATTTTAGAAAGCCTCAAATTCTGCTTGGAATGGAAGTATTGCTTTGGCTATGGCTGCCTATGGAGTAAAATTACAAAGATCAGCACAGTAATATTAGTGTTCCCTTGTAGCTTTGGAATGCAACTCAGATTTATCGGTTTGGGTACTTAGTCAGCTAAGCGATTCTGTTAGTCCATTTCATTAGTTGTAGTTTAGTTTGTTAAGAATGTTAGAACTGTTTCTTCTTTGTTGAATATGATATATTGAGGCTTGACATTCAAATAGAAGTGTTAAATGAAGTTGAATCTTCACTCTCTTTTTTCTATTTTATCTTTCTTTCTTACTGGTTCAAACATTCAGCAGGTTTATCCTATTTATATGTAACTAACAAGCCCTTATTTAGAAACTCAAATTTTACAAAAATTTAATCCAAATAAATTATATTTTAACCATTTTCATGTTGAAAATGAGATGGTTTATGGAATTCAATCTCTAAGTATTAAAAAGAAATGATTTCAAATCAAACAGAAATCATATCATTTTGTAAAAATTTAGTTTAATTAAAATTTAATTTGTCATTAAACTAATGTTTTCATACTTGGTTCGATCACGGGTCAAAAGTTTAATCGGAGTCAAATTGAAATTGAGTTGAAATTGAATTGAGAATAATTAAATTAATATTATATAATATTTTCATAAATAAATAATGAATATTATATAAAATATTTGATTTAATAAACAATCAAAAAAATTAAAATTATTATTTTTGTTTCAATTTATAAGTTAATTATTAAAATAATATTAATTAAATTTTAAAATAATAATTTCATGTAAAGTAATTATTTAAATTTAAAATTTTACAATATTAATATCGTAAAATAGTATAAATATAAAGGTAAATTATAAGTTTTATATAGGGTACAATTATAAATTACAAGTTATATTGAGAATGTAAATGTATATAGATAAATATAAATATTATTTTGTTACTTAGTTACTAAATGTAAATGTTAACATTTTGTGCAAAGAAAAATTAACACAAACAAAAAGAACAAGAAAACTTTTAATTTTGTTTTCTTGGCTTTGGGCACGTAATTTGTATTGCTTTCTTTTATTAATAATGCCTCTTATTTTCATTTTAATTTTTACATAAATACTATGTTTATCTCAATCTTCATTTCTAAACCCCACAATGAAAGTAACCACTAAGCAAAAAAAAAAAACAAACCTAAAATTTTGACAACCAAATCAAATCTTAGTACTAAACCCCAAAAGCAAATATATATATATATATATATATATATATATAGCTAAAGACTAAAATCTAATGCATTAAGCAATATAAAATTGGCCCACATGGTTACTGTTATAAAATTTTAGATCTCGATAGCCATAGAGCCAAGTTACAAAGAAAACCTAGAAAAAAATATAAATTGAAATTAATGCAAAAAAGAAAAGAATTGAAAGGTAGTTATATACACCATTAAACCAAGCAAACTGGGATCATGAGATGACAGTTGGGAAAGATAGGAATGATATTCTCAAATTTTGTAAATTTTTCAGGAAAAGTGACAGTTCAGTCGAAGAATTTTTCCGGAAATCAAACAATCGGTTAAACTCGACAAACAATAAGGAATGAGAAAAAGGCTTTTTCTCTCTTTGTAGCAAAGTTTGGAGGTTGAGTTTTTATGAGTTGTGAGTGAGAAGGGAATCAGTTTGTTCTTTCCTGCTCTCTAACTCCTTAACTTCATGAGTGCACCACGGTTAAGCAGACAATAGACGTAAAATGTAAAAAAAAAATCTTTTTATTTTCTTTTAAAATCTTTTATTTCAGAACTTAATTAAGTACAGTGATGGCAATGGGGTGGAGAATTTCCATTCTTCGTGGGGATTTGTCCCGAACGGGGTGAAGATTTTCCGATTTGTCTCCCCATGAGAATGGAGATGAGAAATATTTTTTTCCCGTTAGCGAGGACGGGGAGTGTATTCTCCGCCCCGTGAGAATCCCCATCCCCGTCTCCGTGGGGACCTGTTATTATACTTGGTTAATTATTATATTTATTTAATTATTCCTTATATAAAATTATATTAATTAATAATATATATATATATATATATATATATATATATATATATATATATATATATATATATAAGGAATAATTTGTTCAATAAATAATTCTTATGAGATTATTGAAATTTATTAAAAACACTTATTAGATTAAATTTATTAAAGTATTTATAATTTAATATATGCTGAATTTTTAATGTTTTATTAAAAAATATTACTGAATATTTTTGATGTATTAAAATATTTATATTTTAATTATATTTGGTTGATATTTTGTGTGTTTGAATTTATTAATATTTT
>CANXYC010870145.1:0-22139 GCA_948193065.1 Aleurites moluccanus | reverse complement strand
TATTGTTAAATTGATGATATAGTTTGTTTTATTTGATTTTTTAAAAATTAATAAATATGAATGATAATATATAATGTATATATTAAAAATATTATTTAATAATCAAACGTGTCCCAACGTGTCGAAATCTAAATTTTTTTAAAATTAACGTGTCGGAGTATCGTGTCGTATCGTATCACGTATCGCGTGTCGGTGTCGGTACTTCATAGCTTCTTATCAGTCCAACCATTTGAGAACAACCATATTTTGTCAACTCATCTTCACAAGCTTTCATTGCAAACTTCACATTCGAAACTTATTTAAAAAGGAAACTCGCACCTCATGGTAACTAGGTGGTTTTATGCCAATACCATATTGTCCAATCGATTCAATCATCACCTCAAAACATGAATAATTGATGTAATTATAAGGAATTGCTGCATCATACATCCATCAAGCTATATCTCTACAAGCTCTCTCTCTTAATTCCTTCTTGCATGCCTCATTAATGATGGTTTGCTTCATCTTTAATTGTTTACTACTTTGCACAACATTTTCTACATTAGGTATAACATATACATCGATTGGACCTTTTTGTCTTGGCCTTTTTCTCACATTTGTAGACTTGTTACTTCCTCCCTTTGAACTCAACTTTGCAACATCATTAAAGTCTAGAAATGCATTACTCTCAAGATTACATGTTGCAGCCTTCTTTAGCATATAACCTAGAATTTCTTCACGTACATGGGAAAGACATTTGTTGCACACGGTGGCATTTTGATATCCTCTAACAATATGTTGTTTTACTCGATAAATTCCACCCTTTGTTACTTTCTTATAGAAGTTACAAACTACATCATTTTTGTTATTTCTATTATGCAAACGAACATACTTCCAACAAGGATTCTTTCTATCACCACTACTACTTTACATGCTTAAGAGTTCAAATATCATACCAAAATAAGAGCTGAAAAGCAAAACAAAAAAAAAAAATATTAGAATCAGAATTGGGTGGGCAACTAAATATTTTTTCTTATTCAATAATCAATATGAATAAAAACTATCATACAATAGATGTTTGAGAGCTTGTTGAAATATAAATAATTTGATATCCATTACAACATTGCAAAAATTGTGCATTATTTATTTATTCTAATTACCCTTGAGTGCTGCCTGTTTTCAAGATGGTTTAAAAAGTCTTTGGTTTTGTGATCAGAAATGAGTAAGGAGAAGTAAGATTGGGTGTACAAAGTGTATTGACTTCCAGCACTCTAGTTCTTCCATGGTTGAAGAATTGGCTATTAGATGGACTTTAGAGAATTTAATTGATGGCAAGGGGTTAATGCAAAGTGTATTGACTTCCAGCACTCTAGCTCTTCCATGGCTGAAACATTGGCTATTAATTGGACTAGAGAATTTAATTGATGGCAGCTTAAGTGATATCAATTTATTTGTAAAATTGTATTTTGTGGCGTTTAACTTTTCTTATTTAATTATCTCATTACAGATCCAGCTAAACTTTTTAAGAGAATTACTTACCAAAAAATATAATAGATATTAATAATTTAAAGCTTACAATGTTCATATTCAATTTTAAGCAGTGACATTAGAAGATTAGTGTTCCAATCCATACTTGGATATGTCCCTAAACTCTCTATTGATAAAAGAATATAAAAAAAATGCAAAAAATATATCTTGATGAAAGTATAATAGACTTTCTTTTTACTATTTTATAATTATCACAAATATTTGAGTATCTAAAATCAAATAGCATAAGGATTAATTAAGGTGGCAATAGAGATAGGAACAAAGTGAAGCTTAATTTCTAAGCAATTAACATGTTATATATAAATAAGCAACAAATAAGTAATTAAATAAATCCAATTGAAGTTATAATTAAACCCTAAATTGTCTGTCCCTCTAAACCGTGAATCAGATTGGGTATTCTCCACTGAGACCCGTCACCTCCAGCTTCTCTCTTCTCCAAGAATCTCTCACCTAATTTTGATCGGCAAGAACCCAAACAACGCCTCTGATTCTCTTCTTATTTACCACAAGAAAGATAGCGATACCCAGGTTGTGAAAATCATGGCAAATAGGTTAACACCCCTCCTTATTGTTTTATCTCCCAAGATGAGAAGAGGAGAAGAGGAGAATAGAAGGGGAAGATAGAGAGAGAGAGACCATAACTTTTCAAGAGAAAGTTGCAAAGATCAACGGTAATTGATCGGCAAAAACCTAGCTCTTCAATCTTTCCCAATTTTTGTCGAAGAGATGAACGGTAATTGAGTTTTTCTTTCTCCCTTTGTCTTTTAATTAGTTTGATTGAATGTATTGGGCTCTATTGTAAGCTCACTTATTAGAAAAATCAACGGTGAAGATGAAATATATCAATACAGATTTGTCATATAATGCATGCGCATCTAAGCGCACGCCTCATGTCAAAAGTGCGCGTCTTGTGAACAGCACCTACCTTTTGCATGCAGCGACGTTGGCCCCTTCACCTGGTGCACCTTGCGCCTTGCGCCTCAGGCGGGTCTAACAACTATGGACATCATTGATTCCCTTTTGATGTTGATGCTCAACTAGGCAGCCGAACAGAAGTTGACAGAAGTAGCTCTTCCGCTAGGATCCTCAATCTAATAAATTTACCTCAGATGGTTTCTTCCATCATTTTCCATTATAAAAAATGAATTTTGTAAGCTTAGTCTGAGGTTCATAAAACATTTCATTGATCATATGCATTTTCCCTTGAAAGGGTTCTGATCGGCATGTACAATCTCCACATACCCTTCTCTGAACAAGATCAAAGTCTAGTGTATCAAGGAAGGAATGTAACCATTCAAATGAATCCAGTCTGGGCCCAAAAAGATGTTGTAATTGCTCTTCACATCTACCATAAACATCCCTTCTGTCTGAACTTCTCTGCCGACTTTCATCTGTACGGGTAAGAAACCCTCAACCATAGTTTCTCCACCGATGAAGTCAATCATAGATATATCGGCCTTTTCCAAGTCATCCATGCTAAAGCCGAGCTTCTTTAACATGCGCAACAACATTATATTGACTCCAGCCCCATTATCTACCAGCACCTTGTTCACTGTTATCTCATTCACTTCGACCTTTATATATAGGGGGCCAAATATGGCTAATGAGACTTTGGGGTGGTTCCTCTATAATTATAGACCACCAAACCTCCGACTATCCCGCTTCTACTAGCTCGACTTCCAGAACATCACATTCAACATGGATAACTATCCAAGCTTGGGCAAGAATTCTAAAGGCAAGTAACTTAGCACATTTATGCTAAAGCCCGAGCTCACCTTCCCCTTGTGATATGATCCCAAGTAGAGTCTTGTGCACATTAGATTTTGATCAATTTTATCTAATTAGTTTTAGTATAATATATTTATGGATTGTATACTTATATTAAAATTAAGTATATTAGTGAGTTTTGGGGCAAAATCTGAAGTCTTTTAAATACATGGATTTAGCTAAGTATTTATAGTAATTTAACTATATAAAAACTCTAATTTAAGTTTCCTGATTAAGAATAAACTTCTTAAACTAGGACAAGCTTCCTAGATAAAAAATAAGTTTCTAAATAAGATAAAAATAAAATCTAAATTAGTTTTGGGTTATAAGCTAATACAAAATAGGCCCAAAACTCACTAATATGCTTAATTTTAATATAAGTATACAACTCATAAATATATTATATTAAAACTAATTAGATAAAATTAATCAAAATCTAATATGCACAGGACCCTACTTAGGATCATATCATTCCCCCTTTCTTGAGAAATGATTCGTCCTCGAATCATATGCCATGATATTATTGAAATTTGAAGCTTTCCTTGTAAGTGTCATTCTTCCTTTATTGGAGAAAACTCGTCCTCTAACTTTGAAGAACTGAAGTAATAAGAATAACACACAAATTTGCTAATTTTTCTCCTTGATGACTCGTAGCAAATGAAGTGTTTGAAAAATTTGAGAATTTGTTGGAGAAATATCAAAAAAATCATTAAGCAAAATAAAATCCACTATAAAAATATCCACAAATTCCGCATTATTTTTATTTTTGTGAACTAAATCATTCTCTTTTGCTCCATCATTCTCCTTTGCTCAATCTTTTTCTCCTTCTGAGATTTCTTGATGAGTTTTAATTGTTGAAATTTCTTCATGAATAACTTTTATTGATTGAGTCTTATTTTCTTCTTCAATTTTTTCATCCACCCAATCTGATTCACAAATGACCTCGATGGGGTAGATTATTATACTTTTCATCTCACCACTCTTAATCTAATCTTTAGGTTACTCTATTAATGAATTTGATACCGCTTTCTCTTCAGCTTTCTTTATTTGACGTTTAGTTCTTTGTTCGGCTTTCCACCTCTCACATCTTCGTTAATTTCCTCGAAAACACTCTTATAATAATCCTTGAGCATCCCCTATTTAGATTTTATTATGTTCCTTGGTGCATTTGATTTTTGTCCCCTTGAGAAAGAGCCTTCTATTCTTTTCATTCCATCTCTCATCTTTCTAAAGTGCAAGTTCATAGCTTGAAAGTATTTTTCAAAGGCTTCCAATTTAGAGGCAATGTCAATTGCTTGAGTGTCCTTGATTTTGATATTCATAATGATTAGCTGCAAAGATTATTAGAAAAGTAAAAGAATACCTCACTTCACTTCCTTAGTGTTTTATATTGAGAGCATTCAAGTTCACCCGTGTCCTTTTTATTTTTTTAAATAATTTATGATAACAAATAAAAATGTACGAAAAAGATACGGAAACAAATAGAAACATAAAACAAATCAAGGAAAATTATTTTTGTTTTTTTTTTTTTAATTTATGACTTAAATGAGTAAGAGACACAAAACGAAAAAAAAAAAAAAGAACGAATGCAAACGAAAAAGAATGAAAGAAACGGAAAAAACGAAAACAAGAAGACGTAGTAACAAGGTAAAATAAAGATAAGCAAATTTGATTTAGAGCCTAAACTCTGATACCAAACTGATGCGAATCCCAACTGATGTGCTTTGAGACCCAACACCTTTATGCATGATATGCGACCCCTTGGAAAGCCAAATCAGATTTGAAATAAGAAACCATGACCCAATAGCAACCTGTGCTAGAGAACCTTGGTATAATTAAAGAACGCCACAAAGGGATTAGTTTTGATAAGTTCTAAACGATTCTAACAAGAACCCAAACTGAGAGAATTTTCTCACAAAGTATATATTAAACAAAATTTGAAGTTTTTTAAATACATGGATTTAGCTAAGTATTTATAGCAACTTAGCTATATGAAAACTCTAATTTAAATTTTCTGATTAAAAATAAATTTCCTAAACTAGGACAAGCTTCCTAGATAAAAAAAAAATTTCTAAATGAGATAAAAATAAAACATAAATTAGTTTTGGGCTATAAGCTAATACAAAATAGGGCCAAAATTCACTAATATACTTAATTTTAATATAAGTATACAACCTATAAATATATTATACTAAAACTAATTAGATAAAATTGATCAAAATCTAATGTGCACAAGATCCTACTTGAGATCATATCACCTTGCCTCTATCACTTGGTCCAAACTACTATTTTGTGGGAACCCAGGAACCCAAACCTTTCTCCTCTTGGACCCAAATTCAATCTCTTCCACATTACAAGGCTTGGGCTTGCCATCAGGCCAATATATTTTGGTGGTTAGGGCTGCACTCTGTTCATCTTTCGGCAACCGATCCTCGGCCTCGGCAGACTTTTTCCTATCCCTGATTATCAGTCCTTCAATAACCTAAGCAATCTGCTCCACTTGCTTAGCTTGTTAGTCTTGTCCCCGCCGGGCATGGCTTTCAACACCTTGAGCACTCACCCATCATTTTGGCCCTCTCAGCTTGTCTTTGCCTCTGCCATCTCCTTTTCTAGGTCTTGGTCAGGATCAGCCTATTGGTTGGCTTTTGGCCGAGCCTCTCAAAGACATTTCATCGGTTGGGCTCATGAACTTCCCAACATTCAGTGTGTTGAGGTCTAGGCTTGAAAGTTCCTGGTGCTCTTGGCCAATCACTCTGAGGAGCAAAGCGAGTCGGGGCCTTATTTCTACTAGAAGCACTATCCCTCAACCCGTGTGTTGGCCTGTTGTTTTGATGAGGTCGAGTTTGAGGTTTCGGCCTTTGCATGACAACATCTCTCCATTGCATTTTCTAAGTCAGCCTACCGAATTCGGCCTTGCAGATCTTGCCCCCATTATCTTTATGCTGTACATGTTCACATCGGCTATCTTGATTAAGTTTTTAGGGAAAGGCATCGTCTCCACCAAAGAAGCCTTGACCTTGTTCAAGCAAGCTAATCTACCGTCTTGGATTGCCTTCTGAATGACATTCCTAAAAACAATGCATTTCTTCGTCTGATGACGGTAGGAGTTATGCCACTTGCAGTAATCCCTTTTGGCTTTTTCTTCGGTTGGTGGAATGATATATCCGACAAACAAAGTTATCTAATTATCTTTTAATAAGCAGTCAAATATCTCGTCGGCGTTGTTCAAATCAAAGGAATACCCTCAAGCAATATGGTTCGAGCTTTGTTCACTCGGCTTCTTTATAAAAGCTGATGGTTTGCTCAAGGTCAAGCATTCATATAATACTCTAGACTTCAACTCGGAAAGACATACCTCTTCATCTGACTATAAAGCATATCACTTCTAGTGGATCTCAGTAATAAGTGCTCCTTGATGATGCTTTCCTCTAATCATTCTCCTTTAACAGCCTTTCATAGTTGTTGACTCGGTCTAAGAGATCATAAAAGTCTCTAAACCAGTGGCCTTCAAAATGTTCTCGTATTGCAATATTCATATCGCTAAAGGCCAAGTTCACTTGCTCGGCTTCTGAAATGCTGGCATTGCAATAAGCTTTAGCCTTCCTAAGCCGATCTATATATTTCTCGGCTGATTCCCTACCATCTACACAGTACTTGCCAGATCAGCCAATGTTACAATTGGCAATGTTCTGTAAAATTTGGCGTGAAACTTCTCTTTCATTTGCCCCCAAGTGGTAAAGGAATCTGGCCCCAGATTATTGTACCAAGTGAAGGCCGATCTTGTAAAAAAGTTACCGAATAGTTGAAGCTCAAGAAAATTTTTGGCTGAAGCTTCCCCATATTGTGTGGTGAATCGAGAGATGTGCTCCACTATGTTCAAATTATCCTCTCTCAAGAAAAGTATGAATTCTGGAATCTTATATCCTCTGGGGAAAGGATATACTCGGTCAAATCCAGTTCGAGTACGACTTTCTATAAACTAGCTAAGCATTATCTCGAAACTCAACCCCCATTCTCCTCAGAGCCCTAACCAAATCGTTATCAACTGCTGGAGGCATTCTTTCCTCCTTGTGGTTCCAGGCATTGTGACCCCTTATCTCCATGTCATTAGGCCGATAATGCAACCTTTGCACATGTCACCAGTTTCACCAATCTTGTCAGCAACTTTGTCGTTTTTCTTGTCATAACTATTGTTTCAAGCAATGGTCCCATTAGACGTGTCAAAAAGATGTTTGCACAAAAATATATATAAATCCAGAAATAAATACTGCAAATTCTTTTGATTATTTTAATAGAGGGCCCCTGTTACAATCTAATAGCTCGAATTACAAGAATGAATACTGACAAAACACTGTAAATTAAGTACAAATGACAGGACCCAGATTACTTAATATGTAAGTTGATTATTGTCAATCAATTATATCTAAGGGTTTGAATGCAATAAATATAACCTAAAAGATCTATATATAGGCTATAAACCGTCAACTTCACTGCGATCTGATATATAGGCTGTTAGAGCCATCAACTCAAAGAAGTAATAAGGAACTGCTTAGAGCAAAGTATTGTCAATTTTTTTTTATGTGTGTAGAGGCTCAAATGAGACTGAACAGTCTTATTTATACTTGGATTTTTAGAGTAACTAAATGATGATGATGATGGGGCTCTATTTCAGGAGAAACTGCTCTCCTCCTCACTATTCATGCAATCACGTATCAAGCTGGCTAGGGATTCGTGCATCTCTTTTTAACTTCCATATATTGATCCAGGAGCAAAATCCGGAAGCATGTGCTACATTTTGAGGTATAACACTATTGTCGTGTCCACATGCATAATGTTTCTTCAAAATGGTGTGTTCTAGCCTTTGTTCCTGATCTTTTGAGCTCCTCATTTAGGCCCCAGTTTGCTCCTTATCTAACCTTGTAATGGGTTCTCTTTTGGGCCTAATCCATTTTAGGGTAGGTATTAACAATGTCTTATGAAAGTCAAATCTAGAAGAAAGATAGTCTCCATGGGCCACTCGTCTAGGCAAACTATTAGAATGTGTTTTTTTTCTGAAGCACTGATTGGTGCTTACAGTATTTGCTTGAAGCTCCTCAGAAAGAAGAGACTCAATATTTCCTTGAAAATATTCACTTACAAAATGATGTTTTGATGAACTTTCATCAGCATCATAATGCTCTTACAGAACAATTCTTTCAGTTCTCTCAATTTTTACCAATATCCTATTGAATTTTAGATTTGAGAAGATTAATTGACTTTTATATCATTAAGTAAATTTTCTAGCCATTATGCAGAGCTGATAGATGTTTCAATAATAGTTTTTGTTTTGTTCTAGTTGTCATCCTTATAAATTCATGTTCTCTTTTACACTAAAAAGCTTGTTGCTTATGCTAGACAAGGAAGGGGAGGCATGGGTATTGACACCAAAACTTTTCAAATCAATTGGAAATTATAAAAATTTTGCAAAATATACAAAATCTATTCCTCACTTGTACCTATATTTTCCATACTAGTCTCAATGCTAGTAACTTGGGTCATCTTTAGCATAATATACATCTTCCTATGATTTTGAATTTATTTAAAATGGACTCACATACATGTGTTCAAAAGTAAACAAGGGTGCTTCTAAAAAAATTATGCACTCCCACTTGTCCACAATTGAATAAAGTACATGCTAAATGAATTTAACAATGCCATTTAACTTATAGAACTCTTTAGTCATCTGCCAATTATGTAGGGAAATGGAATACTAAGACCTTAAAAATCTCAACTGAAATTTTAATTATCATTTTGCAAGTTTCTCATAATTAGATGCACAAAGTTCCTTTAGACAGTCTAACCGCCCGCAACATGTGCAACCCTCACATTTAGTTTCCATTATTGAGTTAGGAACCCCAAGCAGAATGCTGGGGATAAGCCAGAGAAAGGTGAGGATAATAACTACTCATCATGTCCCTTATGCCTTGGACAACGCACGTTACACAAGGTTCTCTCACACTAATTGAATGGGGGAAATGCAGTTGGATGGCTTCCCACCCATCTATTTTGCAAAAATAAATCGTAAAATCCCTTGATATTGAACAAAATTCATAATTGCATCATCATTTCTCAAAAGTGAATTAAATAGTTCATGACTTCTACAAAAATATATACTCTAATCCTTCCATAACATTTTAGTCCCTCACAATTATAGTAAAATAACCTTTTAGTCCCTTACCTTTTACATGAAAAAAAAATTTAGTCCTTCACACCTTTTAATTTATAAAGGATTAATAATTTGGTCCATTCAACAACTGAAGGACTAAAATGTTGGTTAACATAAATCTTAGGGACTGAAGCATATGATTTTTTAATGAAAGACTAAAATGTAGTGAAATTAAAGAAGTTCAAAATCATATTTAATTCATTTTTGAAAAGCTAGGATTCAAGAATAATATTGTCAGATGACAAGGGACTTCTTATAATTTAATATAATAAATTAAATGGCATGATAGTCAATAGCATAATTAGACTGCCACTTTAATTTTTGCTTTTCAGGCAAACTTCCATCACCAAATAATCACTACGTGAGGAATTACTGCTAGCTCTAGATTGAGGTAAGTTGCAAAAAAAAAAAAAGGCCTTATTTTTATGATTCTATTGAAAACTAGACAACATTCAAACAAAATGGTCCGATTGGGGGAGAAAGACAAGGGTTGCATAAGCAACATAATACTTTGCAATATTGTAACAAAATAAATTTGGAAACTTCCGAAACAACCTAGAAATCAATGACAATCAAGAAGTAAATTCTTTACAAATAGCTATGTGGTGAATAAGAATCCAAATTCCAACCTCTAACAGAAGTAACAGGCCAGGGAAATATATTAAAAGCAATTACAGAAAAATGAAGATAAATATCAGGAGTTTAATGGGTTTTGCAAAAACTATCAACAGATTATACTGTAATGGATGGCTGGATTCCATGGTAAAGAAAATTCAAGTACTGGCAAAGAGTTTCATGACATTTGAAGCTTCTGCATAATAGCCATCAACATTACAAAGAACAAAAGAAAAAATGGAGTAGGAGTATCTAACCAAGCTTAGTCCCAACAACAATAATTGGTACTCCAGGTGCATGATGCCTCAATTCAGGAATCCACTGAAAATTAAAACAAAAAATGCAGAAAATTCATCAGCGCATCTCATAATCATCCCATAAAAAGTTGAAAACAAGTTTAAAATATAATGATGATCATACTTTGCAACATTTTCATAGCTGGCCTTGTTAATGAGAGAGAACGCCACCAAGAAAACATTTGTCTGGAGATAGCTCAAAGGTCTTAATCTATTATAATCTTCCTGGCCTGTTTCATGATGCAAATAAATGAACCTCATGATAATAAACATTTAAAGAAAAGAACATGAAGGATTGAAAACATATCAGCAGTATCAAACAACCCTAGATTGACTGTGCTCTCATTCCCAACCACAGTCGCACTGTAATTATCAAATACAGTTAGCACATATTCCTGTTTCATAACACGATAAAGAATTCTTGATGTCAAAATTATAGTTTCAAATTTGTAAAAATATTAGAAAAACTCCATTTATAAAAATAAAACCATAAATTCTGAATCAGCAAGAAATCAATAATATAACAGAAATTTTATAAAACTTTGAACAGAATGCTCCAGGTTCTATGAAACAATAAAAAAATCTATGATAGAATTTTCTATGATTGCACATATATCCTATGTTATTTTCATCAACCACAAATGTCATCCTATTCAAAACCTAATGTCATCAGTGCTCCTTGAAGGAAAAATTTCCTCGATATCATTTGCAATAAAGACAGATCTACATTGTTGTTGGACAAAATTAAACGTATTTGTGCTTCAAATAACTATTGAATAAACTAAAGAAAGTCACAATTTATTCTACAAAGGTTAAGATCAGAGAAGGATAAAAGAAGAGGCCCAAGAACAAAGAACAAAAGAAAACACCTTTCAGCATTGCAGAGATAGAAATGCAGATATAAAAACAGTTCATTACTTTGAAGTTGTTCTAAAAATTACAAGTCAACTTTAAAGCCAGACTGAAGAGAAAATCCAGACAACGTAATTATGAAGACCCCTCTTTACTTCTTCACTCAGTTTAAAAGAATTAAGAAAAATGTAACAAAAGCTAGTTTGTCACTATTTGTTGGATAATATGATATTGCAAAACATAAAGCCTTATGTTTATCATGATAGACTACAAAGTAGAATATTCAAAAGGTTCAATATTCAACTAAAATCATCCAAGTTAGATCAAAGTAAAATATTTCATTAAAGAGAGTTTTGACGGAATACATGGTCCCCAACAATACCTTAAATGTTCATTTGGCTTTTGGTCTCCCAAGTGCAAAACACCTACCATTGATGATTAAACCTACTAGGTTCTATAAGGCTTAGTTGAGCCTTCAAATTACTTCCTTTGTTATGAAACAATAGCACATCACAGATAATAGAACGTTGCTTTCATTTCTGTTTCCCACATTTTGTAACCTACCACAGCCAAAAAGACAAACCCCAAATCTGACTCTTCAGTTAACTCTTATTAAGCCAAAAAAACCTACCATCATAAACACATCTTCTCAATGCTATTTTCTTGGACAAAACACAGAGCCAATTGACTAATTCTAGTTCTTGGTATCTAAACAATGAAGAATTTTCTTTCAGCTTCCTGCATTTCCTTGGCAACCAAACCTTAACAGATACAAACAAACCCTATTGGCCTTTCAATAGAAAAAAAGCTGTTAAACAAAGAAAACGCAGCTTTACTAAATCAATTACATCAATGAAGCAAAGTTGACTTAACAAAGAAATTCTCGAAACAGAAAAGAAAGGAAATTTTCTTCAAATTTCCAACATTTTCTCGACAAACAAACAGAACGAAAGACAAAAGAAACAAGAAACCTAATTGACTGAGCAATAACTTTCCATTTTCGCACATTCTCTCAAGAAACAAACATAAAGCAAAAAAAGACAGAAAAGTCATTATACTTACAATAGGAAAAGTGTTGCTGGTGTAGGTAATGAGCAGGCATGTCTTGCCAACAGCACCATCACCAACTATGACACACTCTATGGATCTTGAAGCACTCATTTTTGTTATTTCTTTCAATTAGAAAACCCTAAAATTCAATTCTTGAACAAGAACATAGAGAGACTGAGAGAAAGCAATGTTACCCTTTTGAGTAAGGAAAAAAGTAAGCAAAGTGGGAAAGAAAGAGAGAAATGGGTAGAAAGAAAATAACAAGAATCCAAGAAAATAGGGAAGCTGAGCCTAGAAAAAAGGAAAAAAAAAAAAAAGACAACTCCTGGCAGCTGTAAATGATACAAACCTATATTTCATGTTCCCAAATTCCTAATCACCAACATGCACCCAGCACCCACCAACACCCATCGCTTTCTCTTTTCTTTCGGTTTTTTTTTTTTAGTAAATTTAAAATTTAAAAATAGTCAATAACTATTAGAACTCGAAACTTTTGATGCCAAAAGATTCATTTTGAAGTTTGTTCTTTTCGCCAATTCATGGATGATTTAAATTTAAATGAAAGAAGTGAATTTAGTAAAAGATATGAGCTTCAGGTTAAATAAGCGCAGAAAATAAAATCTTATCGATACTGGTTAGTTTGAATTTTGGTCAAGTTTCTACCATTCAATCCAAAGAATTTTTTTTTTTATTTTTCCTTTTTATTTTTTTTAATATTTCTTTGAAATTTAATTTTAGTTGAAATAAAAAATTTAAATATAAATAAAAAATATTTTAATCTTTTTATATATTTTAACCGTAAAATTAAATGAAAAACTAATATTATTGACAAAATCAAATTTTAAAACTCACTATATATTTTTCTCAAAATAAAATAATACAAATTTTAATTACATCAAATTTTAAAAATTAAATAATAATTTATCTATTTAAAATTTTAAAAGCCAAAATGTAATCAATCTTAAAATATTATGAACTAAATATTTTTTTATAATCAAGAATTAAAATATATAGTCATTAACAAAATTAAACGCTAAAATTATTATTTTGAAAAAATAGTGACCAAAATGAATATCAAGGCATAAATTTCAAAGTATAAGAGAGAATTTTTAAAATTTTTAACTCTTTAACTTTCTACATATCCTATTAAGGTATTGAAGAAATGGACTACTAAATCAAATAAATAACATGGGCTGCTAATTGTTAGTGAGACTTTGGTTAAAAACTTAAAATTAAGAATCTGAAATTATTTAATGCTGGTTTTCAGGCTGTGTATATTTCCTTACCCTCATAAGTGGTGGGAGAAAATAAAATGCATGCCAAAAATAATGAACAATGCCTGATTTGACCCCCCAAAATTCAAGCAAAGCAACCGTCATTGCTCCATAGTTCATTTCATAGCGCCTTTATATTTGGATTTTGGCTCAGGCAAGCAGCTGAATTATATAATATTCCATCTGTTTCATATACAAAACACAGCAATTGAACATTGTACTGAGGATTTATTAATGCTCTTAAGGACCACTCGTACACAAAATCACAAACTTCAGTTTTCCCACTGACTGGCCATAGAAGTCACGGGAAAAAATTAATTAATTAATTAATCAATTCTTTTTTATTTATTTATTCTGGCCTTTCAAATCTAAATGAGTACTCCAGTTATATGAGATCAAAGAAATTGAAACGATTAAAGACTACCATCCTGGGTTTGAAAATTGTGGACAACATTGGGAAGGTGATGTCTAAATGCACATGTTAAGCGCACGTGTACGCTTAGACTTGCCTCAAAACTTAAAATGGCTATCCCATCCTTGTTGTACAGAATGGCAAAGTAATGCCCATCTAAAGAATGGCAAAGGGAGGCATATCAACATTATCAGGTGTACTGATATGGTTCAACTACCATTCTAACCAACTCAATTGAAATGTAAATACGTTAAACCCTTATCTTACAGAAAAGGTATTCGTGATATTTGTAAGATTTCATTGAAATGGAGTCAATGGAACTGTAGACTCAAGTTGTTGAATTCTGATAATTGCTGCAATTGCGTTTGGAGAAAGCTTTGGCTCTCTGATGTAACATTCCCACAATGCAAGTCCAAAATGGGGAACAATATAAATTACTCATATTTCTTCATCTGAACAATAGATATCTAATTCTATCATCTTTTCTATTTTATGTTTGGCTTTCTCTCCTGAAGCTTGCCCCTGCTCAGGTTTCTTTCTTTTTGCATCCGGTTCATTTTTCATGACTAAAGACGGATCAACTTTCATTGTAGAAAATTTCCTAAGGAATGATGGACAAAAGTTCAATGACACACAAAAGTGGACCACAAATTACAAAGAAATGAAAGATTAAAAGAATCTAATAAAGATTTACCTTTTATCTAAGCTAGTCATGGGTTGTTTTGGCTTTGCAGCTGCTTCATTTGAATTCTTTGATCTCATTTTTCCTGTAAATGCAAAGTAATAAGAACTCAGGATGTTGCATAGAATTAGAGTCAGTATGAACAGCAGGTTAGTGATCTCAAACCTGTTATTTCATTAAGAAACCTTATGCCTTGTGAGAATGTATTTGTTGTCACTTTATCTGCATTGCTGTTCATTCAAGTGTAAAAATAAAGGCCAATTAGCAGTAATAGGAAAATATACAGTTTTAGATACTTATCAGAATGAATATTAACTTAAAAGTATGTTCTGTATGAACAGACCTCAATGCCTTCTTAAGTCCTTCCACGGATAGTAATTTGACTGGCTGCATGGGTTTTTTCGTGTTTGTTCTGTCAGCTAAAGGGTCGACCAAGTAAATGCCTTGTGACTTGAGAGGATCTCTGAAGGCCGTCTTCAAGTTCCTGGGAAACAAAAATTACAAGTTGATGAGATCCATGAGAGAGTTCGAAATACTAATACTAATAATAATAAAAGAAGGCAAATTACAAATGAGTCCAAATGCTGAACACCTACCCTCCCTTGAGTTCTGTTCGTGTGGTGGAATATATCTCTGATGCTTTCTGTAGAGGAAATACAGATACAAGTAAAGTAAGTTCATTTTGAACATAAAATAAGGAAAGAAAGCAGCATTGTAAAGGTATACTTACAGATTTGTGATATTTGCAATATACCCCTTGCCGTCTGAATTAACACAATGACTCAAGTCAGAACAAAAAAAAAATCAAATAATCAATATAACATCTGTTGTTAAAGAATAATTTTCATAAAAGAATACAGAACCTTATAATTGTTTTCATATCTACAGGCACTGATGGGGAGGGTATATCAAAATTGACTGAGATTCCAGGTAAATTGTTTTGATGGAAGAATATGCTGTAACTTCTGAACTAATCAAAGAAAGAGATTTGAAGTTTGATTACCTTCACTTTTAAAGTAGTTCCAAGAACCTTATCTCCATATTTATATTCTTTTTATTTTTTGTTAATACCTCAATGAATCTTTGATATGGTATGTACTGATAAGTTGCTCAATAATTCCATCAACAATTTTTATACTGCATCTAGCATACTTGCGTCAAATGACAAACTATTATATGGCTAATTGATGGGACAGGTGGCAAGGAGCAAAGCTTAATTATTAGAAAATGCATGAGACTCACCTTTTCGCAGATAGGAGACAAAGAAATTCATCAATATTCATTTCACAACTGCCATTACTTGATCTTCCTAGGTTAGAAGTACTAAAATGATTAGTTATTATACAACTCATTCAAACATTATAAACATTGCACTGGAGGTTTGGCATGAATTTTTCTAAAGCCATTACTGCAAGACAATCAATACGACCTCTCTGCTGATTAAGACCAACAGTCTATTATTTGCAATTGTGTCCAAGTTTAAGTAGCTGATTCAAGTAACAGACTCAAATTAAGTTACAAGGAGATGGAAACAATTTTCCCAAGTCAACTATTTTTTAGTTCTTCCTGTCAAAGCAAGTTCCAAGGAGTCTAAATTCCAATATTTAGATGCCAGCTTAAATTTTTTTAAGCTTGTAAGCCAGTTTTTGCATTTGTGGTTGATCAAACTTGGCAATAAAGAACATGCTAAAATTAATTTTTGTGGTTGTCCAAATCAGACTGAATCTTGTGTATTTGAACCTAAGATGGAAAATCACATGTTTTACTCAACCATTTTTACTTATTTATTGTTTATTGGCTTTGATCTATTGCAACTTCCAAGTTTGGTCAAATACTGACAGCAAATGAAGGCCAAAATGCTATTTCAAAACCAATTGCATAAAGGTTGCTATTTCATCATTTCTTAGTTGTTGCATAAGCACTAGGTAAAAGAAATTTTCAAGACATTTCACATCTCACCCAAGAAAGCAAGTTGAATCTAAAAATGTTTGTAACGTACTTATTTATGACTAGTGTACAAGGCATGCCATCCTTCCTTTTCCCTTTGCAAACTCCATAATCAATGGAAGTACCCATCTTTAATATTTGATTTGGGGAATAGACACTCAAAGAAAAACCTGTTCCCTAAAAAAGAGAAGAAAGAAAAATCAATATCTTTTGTGAACCAGAAAAAACAGAATCCATGAGGCAATGAATATATGTTCATACCGCGTTGTCCTTGCGTGCAGTACAATTAAATAGTGCAAAAACCGTTCCAGCCTGCTCCTTACAGTTCTGCTGATAAGCATCACCAAACAAGAAAAGAGAAATTGTGCTTTCATCTAAACAGCCAATTTTCCAAATGCAATAGCTCTTCCCAACAGAGCTTGTCCTTGGATTTCCCTTCTCAGTTAATATGCCAACAGTAGCCCAGCATCCCGACAGAGTGTCTCCTACCAATAAATTTCTAGAAAAAAAAACAATACATCATCTCATTGTCAATTGCAAAGTACATGAAGTTCTTCATATAAGTTACAAGACTGAAAAAAAGAAACACACTTTTATTCCTATAAGTGAAAACTTCCAAAATCATAACCCTTTAATGTTCATATATAATGATAAAGCAAGAAGATTACTTAATAGTTGGTAATCGGACAAAGCGGATATCGGAGAAACGCTCACTAAGCTCTGATGGGGTGACCAATTGATTCCTGAAACAGAAAGTGACAAATTAAACATTAAACAGCATTAGGAAAAAAAATTGACTTCTTTTTTTTTCTAATTTAATTATAGTTTTATTTGGTTCTAGAGAAAATCATCAGAAATCCCTCAATATCATATCTTCAATCTTACAAGAGAATTTGCAATAATATTCTCAAATAACTATTAGGGCTATTTCAGAACTATAAACAGGCAAGTCAACAAGTTGATAAACACAACAAGCTGACAAACACAAATAGCTTATATCAGGCAAATTTGGATAAGAAACATAGTAGCTTGTCTAAAGGCAACCTTATCCTTAAACCTGAATACTTCTCCACTTGAACTTCATTTGAGTTCCTTGATTGCTTCAATTTTTCAGTTTTGTGGACTGGTTTTGACTCATGATCAATGCAATCTTGAACAGCATCTCTAAAGGCAGACAAATCAGCCTGCCCTCTTCGCCTAGGTGATTCATCCGATAGATAGCCTTTAAGATTATAGAAAATGGAGAGAAATCACAATTTAATAAAAAGGGCAGAACTACGGTGCAAAATATTACCGTCAAAGCCAAAACTGAGAAATTCCCAAGTCAATTTGTTGAGAAACAAGTAAAGCAAAAACCCATTAGAGAGAACGAAACCACAAACACTCCACATTACAATTCAACAATCCACAGCAAAAATCTATAATCCAGGGAGGAAAATTTGAAAAAAAATATGAGCTATTAAAAACTCAAATATTTACCCGGTGAATGGGAATGGTGATTTGATGGAGAGGCAGGAGGGGTTTCCAAGACTCGATCTTGGAGAGAGAGGAGGAGGTCGAGATCTTCTTGATGGCTTGACATTGTTGTTTTGTACTTAATGTTCAATGGAGTTACAAAAATGAATCAGTGAGAGGGTTTTGGTGGTTCTGTCATTCTATGTAATGCCCAAACACTGCCGAATTTTAGTGATTTTATGGAGGGAGAACAGAACCATTTGGAGGGAAATGAAAATGGAAAATGGATTAGACGGGCTCACGGCCTCTAGATCCACTCGGTTCAGCCCACATAAATTATATTTTACTGATTCATAATATATATATACACATTTACTAATACATTAATATCTTTTTATTATATAATATTTCATCCGTTACAAAATAAATATATTAATTATAAAATATATAATTATTAAAAAAAATTACTCTATTTTAACGTTATTAATTCATTAACCTTCCTAATTCATTTATTATTTTAACTCATTAATTACTTTAATCTCACTTCACCTTCCTAATTCTCTCACATTTAATATCTCTTAAATAATTTTTATATTTTCCAACACACATTTTTAATAAGGGCATTATTGTCAACTTAAAATAAAATATAGTTTAAATTAGAAAATATGACAATTAAATTGAGACATCCAAAAAAAGAAATTATGACATTTATTTTGGGATGAATGGAGTATATATCATGACCCGAACTTGAGAGCATGTGACTGATACTAAAAAACGAGAAAGCATGGGAATTTTAAAACCCGTAGTAAACCTAATTGCTAACTGAATTACAAAACTGCAATATAATAACTGTAATTATTATAAAATAAAGGTTATGGGTTCACTATTAAGAACAACCAAAAACAAACATTAATAGTAATGTCATTCAAAGCTATCATTTCAATCATATCACATTAACATCAAAGTTCCAATTTAACAGAATAACACATCAACAAAATCAAGGAAGTTCAACTATCCTCCAACTCAATAATTCAACTATAATCAGAAATATAAATAATGGAAACAACAAAGAAGAACATAACAATACAAAGTTATGGAGTTTGTAATACAATACAACTAAAATGATCACATAACAAAATAAGCATCATTGTAGGAGGATGAAGGGAGGATTACTTGATAAAATTTTAAATTCTCAAGCTCGGCCTATAACCTGGAAGATTTAGAGAGACAAGGATAATTGTTTTAACTCAATGAATGATATTAAGCAATATACAAACCTGATGTTCTATAATCATTCTAATGTAAGGAATCCTCATACATTGGATCAAACAGACAAATAATTATATAATCATACAAAGATAAGAATTAGTGCACAGAAACCATACTAAACCTCAATCTGGGGAGCTAACCTCACATCTGGCTCTCTAATTTCAAATATTATCTCTTAAATCTAATTCATATGTCGCAGTTGTCCTTGGCCTAAGCCACATAATACTGACCTGACTAGCAGCAATGCTAAGTGATGAGCAAGTCTATAACCGTTGTACACTAGTTATAGCTCATCATACCATGCTCATCAATAATTCATAATCATCATATCATACTCCTAAGTTGTCTTATGTCATCATAATATCATCCAACAACCATAAGTAATATGCAACACGAATTAAAATGAGACATAAACAAATACATATCATAATGTTTAAGTAATATACAAGCAATACATGCTGATGCATGAAAAGCAAGAAAATACATTAGGAAGTATCACTTAGAGTTGAGACGATCCAACTAACTCTCTTTCTGGAGCACCCAAATGACTCTGAATATTGTATCAAAATTTTAACAGGATCTCTCCTAAAACTAAAATATTTCTCAAGCAAAAATAAAAGAAACAACACTTCTAAATAATCCACAAGGCTCACAATAACCCATCACAACTCAATGACTCTTCTCAAATCTCCAGCATCAACATATATCACAATCATTTATATTTTAAAAATCGGACCGCACCCAAAAACTACTAACATATCCCTTTGAACTTCTTATATTTAAATATTTCTATAAAGGGTAAATCACGTAGCTCTCAATTCAATATTCACATAAAACTCAAACAATTAACATTACAATCATAAAACAGTGTTTAAATTCTTTTCTCAAAAAACTTTATAATAATTTACAAAATACTTTAAAATCTTTACTATATATTACTAAATAATTCAAAAAAATATAATTTATATATATATAAATTAAAATCACAATTAATTCTAATCTCATTCTTATAAAATTAATTCAATTTCTTTATAATAACAATTTACCTCAACCAATAATAACTCATAAAAATTATATAAAACTAAATTCAATAAGTTCATAATAATTTATAATGATTGCAATTTCATCAATATTATTAAGAACATAAATAAATAAGGAAAGAAATATTATTATGTAGAATTGGCTATATTCTTGAAATATTCTTTCAAATTTAATATATAATATCCTTTTTAATAAAATTAATTATTTTAATTATATTTACATATACATAGAAAACTAACACAATGATTCAAATTTAATAAATTAACTTATTTCATAATTCACATAATTTTAAAATTAATTTGTTTCTTATAATTTGACAATAATACCACAGTCTATTAATATCTATACATTATTCATCTTTAGTAATTTATATAATGTCATACTAATTTTTAAATCATCTATTTAATATTGAAAATCAGTCCATATATATAGGCAATTTATAATTTTTTATGGGTATTTAAATAAAGAAACTAACTCAAATAAGAGAGCATTCTAAGTTTACCAGAGTTAAATCCTCACAAGCTAACTTCACAATCACGACATACGCGCAAAAGGCAACTTATTGGAGTTTCTAAAACACAGTGGCGCATTAGGTCCACTCGCTGGCAACTAGTTGGCAACGCGTCGCTGGAGACGGTGGTACAAGAGGTCAAGATGGACACCACTGGGAGCGTCTCGCTACTAGAAAGTCAAAAATCTCCCCCACTCGCCACCATTTGCCTTTATTTGAGCGGATTGAAGCCCAAACTCTTTGGTGGTTGTTTTAGTTGCAGCCTGATTTTGTCATTGTTGGTTACCCATATTGGTCGAAGTTCGTGTTAAATGGAAACCCATGAAGAACACTTTTAAATGACACTAAGACCTGCCAAAAAGATTGTCGAAATACGCTAAAAGCGAGATCATAAATTCTCAATGGCAGATTACCTCTCTCCTCGCGTGCGCAGCTGATCACCATCCTTTGTTGTTGATTTTGGTGATTGTCAACTCATCAGCGAGGCACCTATCCGGTGATTATAGCATTGCAGCTCACTGTTATTGGGATTTAGGCCGTTAGGCGCAGCGGAAAACAAAAAAAAAACTCAAACCAAGAAGGCTACGTAAATCAAAATTGAAGATTCATTAAAGAAAATCAAGATCTTTATCTTTGATTTGAGAAACTCTTTCTCCTTTAATCACCAAGAAAGGGTTGTAGCAAACCACTATCTTTCTTACAAGAGCAAGAAAGCACCACTAGTAATCCACGCGAATATCAAATGATAAGCTTTTTGGAAATATGAACCAAAAACTCTTATGTGCAAGACAAGAGGTTTTGGTCGAATAGAGGAGAAGCAAGAGAGAGAGGTCGAATTCTTTTGGTACAAGAATATATGTTCTGAAATCTAGCCAACCTATTGTGTTCTATTCCTAGGGTTAATGAATTATGATCACATCATATTTCTTTGGCTCTTGGATCAATTAGGTTTTAATCTAACGGTTTAGATTAAAACTGTAATATCTGCCATTTTTGAAGTGTAATTATCAATTTTATTTTGTTTGGAGAATTTTAAAATTTTAATGAGAAGTTTGAAAATTTCAGAAACTTTGTTTAAACTGCAGCAGAATTCAGTGTTGGCCATTACTTGCTCTTAAAGACATATTTGGGTAAAGTGTAAAATATGAAAGTTGTTAATTTATGTTTTAGCTATAATTCTATAAAATGGTTTGATAAGATTCTGAGTATGTGATAAGTTGTGTCTATTTGAGCAAG